>NAJO01000067.1:0-159802 GCA_002077065.1 Cryoendolithus antarcticus
CTAGAAAGATTAAGACTAGAGGTAGACCTAGAAGAGGATAGAGAGGATTTAGACTTAGTTACTAGATTTAGAATATATAGAGTAGACTATAAGGTACTATAGTATAGGAACTAGAGTTATATAGATCTATAGTAGTCTTTAAAACTATATTATAGCTAAGACTTTCTCTTTCCTTAGTACTAGTACTACTATTAGATATATAGACTTCTTACTATAGTCTTAGCTATATTAGCGCTATATTCTATATTCTATATAAAGATCTAAGAGTTCTATAGAGATAGTTACTACTCTATAGAAAGCCTTAATAAAACCTACTCCTTAGAGACTTATAGAACTAGAGAGATACTTTACTACTTCTAGGTTTTAATAGAGCTCTCTACTAGCGTTCTTACTCTAGATTAAATAGAACTAGACTATAATAAGCCTAGATAATTAAGTAAAACTAGTCGCTAGTCTATTAGAAGTTATCCTAAGAGATATACCTAAAACCCCTATAAAATAAAATTCTCCTAGAATACGCGGTTTTTAGTAAGACTCTCTAGTAACGTTTCTAGCTATACCTAGTAATATAATATACTATACTAAGCCTAGAGAGTCTAATGAAAGTAGCTAATACTCGCTAGGGAAGGCTCCTAGGAGAGAAATCGTAAAAACCGCGTATTCTCGGGGTCTTTAGAAAAGTGCGCTAGGTAGAATACGAGGTCTTCCTAAAAACCGCGATATAGAGTTAACGGGGCTACTTCGAAGCGTCCGAAACCGTTTTGTAACGATCGTAGAAGCGGCCTACGACAATTCTTCAAGTAGATCCTAGTATCACGTCTAGATGCGCATTCCTATCGTCGACTAGTTTCCTTATACTAAATCACGCGAGCGAATGCGACCCTACGTGTTTAGTGTCAAGCTCTCTACCGCTCTAACGGCTTTGCCTGCCGCCCGATCTTCCGGCATTAACATGTGTAGTGCCCATCCACAGATACTACGACTGTTGCGTGGCCCTCTTTATAGCGCGATATATTGCATCCATCCCATGATCTGGCTTCTCCGGGCCGCTCTGTGGCGAAGTTCGCTAAAAGCAAGAGCCCGTGAACGACTCGTCAGCCAGCGATAAGACGAATTCGCGCTGAACAGCCCATCGTTGGCTCCGCAAACATCTTGCGGTCGATGTAGTGGCGAATATGTTACAGCAGGTGGCTGGCCATGAACTGCGATTCGTCACCCGCTCCCATTCGCCAACACCCAAACGACTCTCGCTAGCGCTATCGAAAGCAGCATGGACAAGAGCCTAAGCGCCGTCGTACTCCAGACTCAAGATCTGATCCCGGAGCGCTCTATTCTATCGTCAACCATTCACATGTCCAAGCACTCAGGGGGATGACAATCAGTCACCTTCTGCGGGAAGTACATGAAAACCTGCGCCGGTGGTGAGATCTGTGCTGCTTTGGGCCGGAGAAGTAGCGGCTTCGAACAGAGTTACTGCCACGAACGCGATAAGATGCGCCTTTGAAACTCCATCTAATAATGGGTCTCCTTCTTGCAGTGCCCACATGGCCTTTGGCTGTACCCCGAGGTTCTCCGGAGCCAAATCTGCAACGGCTTATAACGGCGACCCTGAAGACGCAAATCAGCGGCCAAATCCGCACGCTTGGCTGCATATTCCACGTGGACTATGCTTGTCAACCGTCCCTAATACCGATCACTCGTCGCTCCGGTTTGCTTGGCTATGTTCAGGAGGTGAGTAAGGCATGGCTCCCGAGTGGTATTGCACACGCGCACAGATGTAAGTGGATGCATGAGTGCAGCGGAATGAGACTTCGAACTTCATAATCCTCCGGTATACTTCGGCACGTTCTCGTACATAACTCGACTCCATGCGCAATCGAGTGTGTATGTGCTTCTAAGTGCGCAATTAACGCCCACACGCGAGCATCACGTGTATGTCACACCCGAAGCAACATGGCAGTCGCACATCTTGAGACTCTCGGCCAGCGCCTGCGCGAGACCATTGGCGAGCGCCTACATGCATTACCACTGCCACCATCCATCTGGCGCGTTCTGACCTTTGAAAAGCTCACTGGATGGCCACCAGAAAAGTCGAAACGAGATACGGCGTGGCTGGACGGCCTTCGCGGTGTTGCAGCATTCCTGGTCATGATCGGTCATTTTGGTCCAACATTCTGGAGTCCGATGACCTACGAAGCTCCCTTCGGCGCGAACAACAAGGGAATGCAAGGCGGAGAAGAAAACCCACGAGTTCCAATGAACGATATATTCAGACTCCCACTGCTGCGCGTCTGGTTCTCATCCGGCCATGCGCAAGTGTCCATCTTTTTCGTCTTATCAGGCTTTGTGCTGAGCTGGAGTCCATTGCGCAGCATGCGTCAAGGTCAGGGCCAGAACAGCACACTTGGCCAATCGCTCAGCTCAGCTGTGTTCCGCCGATGGATTCGGCTGTATCTCCCATGCTTTGCCATCGCTTTTTGGCAGCTATGGGAGTACCGGGCTGGATGGCGAGTCATGGCCGGGGTTCCCAATGAGAAGTATGTCTTCATGCAAATTTGGGACTTCATAAAACGCAGCGCGCGATTTGCGAATCCTTTCTGGATCAATCGAGCGGAGAATCAGTACGTCCACGCCTACGACTGGACTATGTGGACAATCCCGCACGAGTTTGCAGGCTCCTTGATGGTTTTCCTCACTGTGCTCGCCATCAGTCGTATTAAGAAGGCCTGGAAGCGAACAGTCGTCCTGTCCATGTTGGCAACAGTGGCATTCATAGCTGCGCAGTGGGACTTCTGGCTATTTGCCACAGGAGTCCTCTTTGCCAACTATGTGGTAGCGCAGGGTGGGTTCGAAAAGCTTGATCCAAGTAGGCTGCAACAATCAATGTGGATCGCCACATTACTCATAGGTCTTCTCCTAGCCGGCGTGCCGCCGCGCTTGGACGTCTACTACGATCGCCCCGATTACGAGTGGCTCGATGTGTTCACACCTGAGGATTGGCAGGACATCGAAGGCGGTGGGCGCCTCTGGTGGTGCTGGGGCGGAATTCTATGCGTAATCAGCTTTGCGCATCTACCCTTAGCAAGGAAGTTCTTCGAGCTTCCATTGATGCGGTACATGGGACGAATCAGCTACATGCTGTACCTCGTCCATCGGATTGTGCTCAATCTTGTGGGCGGGCGGCTGACAACAGCGGTGTACAAAACTTTCGGAAGGAGCGGCTACATCGACATTTCGAAGGCTGCAGATGGCTCATTCAAAGCAGGAGGCAACTTCGGCTTCAGGTGCATCACCTACTTCATCTACTTGATCTTGCTAGTAGTCATAGTCCCACTTGTCTTCCTGGCGTCGCATTGGGCCGAGCGTTTGATCGATGCGCCCAGCACCCGGCTAGCACGCTCGATTGACACGTGGTTCGTCAAAGGTGGGGCAGACCAGACAGAGTCAGAGAAGACTATGGAAGAGCTGGAGACGCTTCCGACTCACTCGGTGACGCTTCCGACTCACGCTTCGGATCATACCAGGAGTTACACCGATACACCATCATCGAGCAGCCGAGCGGCGGATGAGGCCGATAATCATACCGGGAATTATGTCGATACGCCATCATCGAGCACCCGAGCGGCGGATGAGGCCGACAGTCATAGCAGGAGTTATACGGCTGCGTCACCTTCAAGCAGCCGAGCGGCGGATGAGGCCGACGATGAGGACGCACCACTCCTTGCTGAGGATCCCTTCCATGATGTTCATAGCGAGCGGCCGGAAGTGTGAGGGGTCGGATTATAGTCAATCACAGCACATCTTCCAACCGATCGCTGGCGATGCGAATTGCATCTCGAGCCGTAATTCTTCTCATCGTTGCGTGGACAGCAGTACACATTGACCCTCTCGATCTTGCTGCCAGTCCAGTAGGCGTCCAGCGAGCACAACTCGCGACGGTGTTCATTCCTGGCCCTCTTCCCTAGTGATCCTGATATGATGACGTTGACCTCAAGTCCTGTCCTCGTCGCGCAAATTCCATTTTGCCTCGATTCTTTCCTATGTCGTACCCCATCCCTGCTCATGGGGTCCCACAGACATGTGGATGGGCGTACGGCGTCTTGTCAAACATCACTCAGGCGCCCTGATCGCGAACTGTATCGAACTGCGTCTGGAGTCCCGTCGCGTTCTGCTTCACAAGGTCATAGCACTATCTAGTGCGGTCCGATGGGAATGGTCGGACTCGTCCTTAGGTATCTCATTCCGCCTCGGGACTCAAATGATTGGGTACGCAGCTTTGAGAAGCGTTGCCGTAAGCGAAAGTCGGCATTCGGAGCAAAAGCTGGGTAAGGACCATACGTCGTTCCTCACTACCGAGGAACAATAACGATACTCATAGTTCCAAGCCGTGAAAAGGGTGCAGGGCGGGTCCATTGGCAATCACAACCAGTAATCGCTCGCAGGTGTTTGTGGTTCGAAGCGAATGACCTCGGCATCTGAGTACCACTCCTTGCAGTTTCCTGTGTCGGTCGGTTGCGGGGAAATTCAAGGTGCTCCTCATAGTAAATTTGGTGACAGTGACCTCAATCGTGCCCACACCTACTTCAATTGTCCACATTGGTCCATTTCATGTCGATGCCAAGGCTCTGATTGAGGTGTTGTTCGTGTTGCTCGTGTGGTTGGTGGTTGTGTGCTCTCAAAATGGTGGATCCTAGGCCTCCTCGCACGCGGGAACCTAGTGGCAAGGCGCGTGCCAACGAAGTGACCTCTACGGCTAAGGTGACCAAGCAATCACGTCATGTTGGTGGTGGTAGTAAGAAGGGAAGAGCTGCACGCTCGCAATCACAGCCTCCTGCACGTCGGACTGGTTCATCTCTTACAGCACGCGGTGCTCAATCACAGGCCCTCAATCAGGTTATGACGGATATCACTTCTAGCCCACCTCTTTCAAGTCTTGATGGCTCGCAGGCCGGCAACGACGGAGCAGAGCTTCTGAGGGGTGCTGTTGATGAGGATGTCGTGGAGGAGGAGGCCCTAGATGGAACGCCAGAGCCATCATCAAATCAATTAGCCTTCATGTACAACTCTCAGATTCAGATCGTGTGCGAGAAGAAGCTTCTGAACAGCACCGTGCGGCGGTACACCTCTAGTAGTGGTACTCAATGGCCAATCGACGAGGCTAAAAGGTGGATTGAGAGCGAGGTTGCGAAGCTCTCTGGATACGGCCTATCGAAGATCGTGTTGCGTGTTGGCTTCGAGCGGCTCGGTGAGAAGAGTTGGTTAACGGATAACGTTGATAACTTTGCCGTGCTCTTCGACAACATGAAGGCGTGGCATGCCGATAAGAAGAAGGGCCTAAAGCTCGTCGTCGAAGGGCAGACTGTTGCTACTACTACACCACCTCCTGCAACGCAGGGTCGTCGGAGTGCTACGAACAATCAGATGGCCATGATAAGCACTCAGCGTGAGCAGTTAGAAGGGCAAGGTAACCTCGCTGTCGACATAACCGAGCGGTGGATCTGCAAGGTGAAGAACTGTGATAACTACTCGCATCTGTGTTACTAGGGAGTACGTGATACAAGGGACTACTACCGTACTATCTACGCTCAGATCTTAACGCAATGGGCCCAGGCTATTCGCGATGGCACGCTCACTGCCGATGCCCCTTCCGGTGGTATGATCTAGCAGATAGAGTCGGAGCATCGACGTAACGCGGTGAGGAGCGGTGGCAAGGAGTCGTCGAGTAGTAAGGCGGTTGCTTAAACGCCTTCAACGCACTTCAGCTTCGCTTTTGACAGTAATAAGAAGGTGGTAGCTAGACCTGCTGCGAACGAGGCTTCAACGTCGAGTCCAGTGCGGATGCCGGCCTCTCAGAGCTCGTCGATAGAGCTAAGGGAGCAGTTCTTCAAGTAGTGTTGTGTTCAATCGACGTGGCGTGGTGAAGAAGCAGCTTTGGATCGGATGGCTTCGGTGTTTGCTGCAAATGGCTTCTCTGTAGATGGTATTGGCACAGCAGATCTTGCGGAGTGGAAGGATCTCGATCTAGCACCTGGCTATCGTCGTCGTATGCGTAGATCAGTGAAGGAATGGTTGTTGCAGCGTGGTGTGAGAGTGTCGGACTCTGAGTAGGTAAAAGTCATGAATTTGACGTATGCTACACCTAAACTTCAGCACCCTATAACATCACGAATACTTACTCGATCGACAAGCGGATTAATTCATGTTGAAGCTAGGATTCAGCTCTATGAAGCCATATGTCGATATGCTGGCTATCTTGCTATACGGTGTAGCAATGCTGCAGGCTGTTAATGCAAACTTGCTGCCTCAGGCCGTCGGATACAGCCGCCTACAGCCTAGTAGCTCCGAAGCTGCTCCGGATTTGAGGCAGCAACAGAGCCCTAACCTTATAACAGCGATAACATTATCAATACTACACGTATGGATATGCGATAAACTGCATTGAGATTCAGAGACTTATAGCTACATAATCATATGCTTAAAGGTGGCATATGTATTGTAGTGCAGAAGGTGTATCTACAGACTTGGCTGTTGCCTTAGGCATACCAACTCCGAATTCGAGGACAGCGAGGTCTACGCAGTCGATATTGCACAATCAACTATACTAACTCGTAACCACTCTCGTTGAACCATCCCTCCGCACTCTAGCAGGCCACAGACTCGATAGCACGCAGAAGGAAGTCCTTAAAGCAAGGATAATGCTCCATCTCATCGACATGCCGACGGATCCATGCCTTCAACACATTGAAGGACTGTTCGATAGGATTCAGATCCGGTGAATACGGAGGCAAGAACTGGAGCTCTATGCTAGCCTCGACAATGGTCTCTACGAGGCCAACGGTGTGGTGGATCGACGCGTTATCCATCATAAAGATAGTGCCAGGCCCACACTAAGGGATAACTATAGTGAGCATCCACTCGTTGAACAGCTCTGCAGTAATAGAGCCCTGTATAATAAGAGGATCTCGCAGGTAGCCATCGATCGAGAGAGCTGGCAACACACTCCATCGCTTAGTACGTTCGAGGAACTGGATATCGTGTGCTCGTTGGTTGATAGGACTCCAGCCATACTTCCTATCACCTGTGCGAGGGCAACACGCGCTCTCATCGATAAAGACCAGTTGGTGAATAGGCCAACCGAGCCGCCTTCCAAAGAAGCCAGCACGTAGCTCATCGGAGCGTTGATGCGCGATCTTTTTACTCACTTTACGACTCCACTAATGAGAGTGTAGCAACCGTGACACCGTAGCAGTCGACACTACCTTATCGAAGTCATTAAAGATGTACTAGGCCACCTCATCGAGATACGCCGTTAGGTGTTCGTTCAGATACTTAAGAACTAGCTCCTCCTCATGCCTAGTCAAGATCTTATGCCGGCCTGCATTTGAGGCTCCTCCTGGCGGCCTTGGTGACCCAAACAACCTCCAATTTTGACGCCACTTCCTCACTCCGCTCGCACTCACACCATTGTCGGCGGCAACCTCCTCTACAGAGCGGCCCACCGTGAAGAGCTGGTGGTAGATCCGCGACATTATGTGATCCTCAAGAGGTGGAGGCATGGTAGGCAGTAACACACGCTCTTCGACGACGACAGCGAGCATAGAAACTAACAACACCTCAATCAGAGCCTTGGCAACAACATGATTGAACTCGATGTAGCATAGTGGGCACGATTGAGGTCACTGTCACCAAATTTACTATGAGGAGCACCTTGGCCTTCCCCGCAACCGAGCCGCAACCGACCGACACAGGAAACTGCAAGGAGTGGTACTGTAGGTGAGTTCGCCACGGCACCTGGCACTCTTCAGCCCGCAGTAGGTCACGTAGCATAGCACATACATACATCAGGCTGCTGCACCATCCCCAAAACATCAGACTAGGAGTGATACTTCCGCCAACATGTCATCAAGTGAAGTGAACATTGTCGCACTGATGCGGCCGCGGAAAGGTCAAACTAAGAAGGTAGGCCGACGTTCAAACACCCACTGTAGCGGCCTGGATGCTGAGCGAGAACAGGTCCTAGATCTGATCCAGGAGGCTGCAAATCACGTCGAGAAGAACGAACAGGGTACCGATCGCTACGAGATCTACTCTTCCTTGCGCCCTAGCAAAGAAGGCACTGACACCATCTGCATGGTTGAGAGGTACGCTATGCTCGTGGAAGCCTGGGAGACCATCTCGCTGACTGGCTCAAGGTACAAGCACAAGCAGGCTTTGAAGGATCATGGCGGGAGTGAGCCTTTCATGAAGTTTCAAAGCGAGCTTTCCAAGCAAGACCTCTTGCTGGCGCCCCCTGTTATTCATGTTCTAGCACGGCGGGGAGGATTTAGTTCTAGACTGTAGGTCCGCGGTACAGTTGCAATCACTGAGTATCATGTTCAGGCTTCTCGTGTTCGTGATTAAGGCATGCGGTACAGGTCTACGCTAGTACGGCGGCTGTGAGCCTTTTCTATCCATCCACCGCAGCAAGGAGATCAATGACTGTGACATACTTATGATCTGGATGCGCCACGAGAATGCTACTTGGACCGTACAGATAGCGCTTGTGACCACCCTGCAGACTGATGATATCAGTGCAGTACGAGAAGACGGCGGTCTCGAAGCCTCCCGCACGTGTCAGATCATTCGACACGGGATGCAGGCAGCAAGAATACATACCGGCTATATCATAGTCGATACGCACAGGCCACACGCCGTGTTTGCCCCTGGCCGTGCTCAACCACTGCGATGCATCCGTCACACCTTTCTCGATCACAGTCTCGTCCATCATATCGATCGTGGCTTGATCCGCTGTCGAGGACACGCACCCGAACGTCGGCAGTGTGTACGCCGCGACACTGCTGGTAGGTGGCTTCTCAACAGCTTGGTACATCATGATGTGGCCGTGGCGCGTGCAGGCACTTTGCGGCGCCACCGGATCCGCATTCGCGATCGCCTTCGCCAACAGCTACGGTCAGATAGGCGGCGCTGTCAGCGCGCAGCTCTTCCACTCCCGCTATGCACCGCGGTACGAGACGTCTTTCGCGATCGCCATGGGCTTCGTCGGCATGGTTGTAATCATGGTGCTAGTCACGTGGTACGTGACTAGTAAGACCGGTATCAAGCTTCGTCACATCAGACTAGCTCGGATCCAGCCGACCAAGAGCGGAGATGCGATAGTCGAGCAGCTGCCAGAGTCGGCTGGTGAGAAGGCCGGAAAGATATGAGCAGCGGCGAGGCGGCCTGCCAATGGCAGCGGAGGCGAAGTAAATGATAGTATCGATCTAGTGCTGTGCATTGAGATATGTGTTAATGCCCAGGCATGTCACCATGACGCACAAACCATAAACTGCGAGGGCCAGACTGAGCTTGCGCAGTAAATCTCTACGGTACTGTCGTCCTTTCGCTTTGGGGTTCCAAGCGTCCCGCCAACTGCCTGGTGCAGTAATCGGCGAACCTGCCTCATCCCCTGACTCTGACAATGAACCATCGTAGTCTTCATCGTCATCTTCTTTCATCAGCCGCTGGTGATGTGGGGAGTCTGGGCTGCTGATCTTGTAGTAGAATAGACCGGGCAGAATGAACGAGATCGAGGTACTACCAGTAGAGCCGACGTAGGCCAGCACTTTGTCCAGGCTGCTGACCGTCATGGCGACGATGTACGACAGAATGATGATGCTCGTCGTGATGACGGCGAAGCGCAGCTCTGACATCTCCTCAGGCTTGGATCGGCTGGGTACTTTGCCAGATGACTGATTGAGCAACGAACTCCTGCTAGGACTACCAGATGCCGGGGTGAATTCCTGCGTTCGCTTTGAGGCCGGGCGCCACTTGCTGACAGCGTCGACGCTGGCGCGGCAAGGGTGAACCTGAAGAGGGTAGGAGAACATAACCAGGACGACAATAGCTGCGCGACCAACTGTACTTGCGAGGTTCGGGATATACTGCGAGACGATGTTGCCGACAACGTTATCACCGAATGAGAGATAGCCTGTGATCGCAACAAGGACGTATATGCTGGCCGCAGTGCCGATGGAAGCCGTGACGACGCCTGTTGTGCGGACATGGCGGTTGTCCTTGATCTCGTTGAGAATGGAGAACATCTGGCAGTAGTCAGTGACTTGCTCATTCGATGGTTTTGGCCCATTGACTCACGTTCTGGTGGCATGTGTATGCGAAGACGATGACTGGGAATGATGCGAGGACTTCGATGACGCCTTTCGCGCGCACTACGTCGACATTGCCGCGCTCAGCGAGCGTGTCGCCTGCAGCAAAGTGGTAGACAACGAGTACCACCAGGTAAGCGATCGAGACCAGCGCGATGACTGATGTGTATTTGAGGCTGTCGAGCCGTCGCAAGAATGATAGAGGGATGACGATGAGCCTGGTGTTGACGTCAGTATCCTTGCACATAGTCCATAGACATAGATGCTGCTCACATGAATGCCGTGACCCAGAAGTGGCGATCGACCAAGTAAGAAGCGTCGCCGGGGTCGCCAAACCCACGCACTACCCCCGGCATGAGGTCTCCAATGATGATCAGGTAGCTCACACCAACGCCAAAGCACTTGATCGATATTGCCGCGTCGAACAACACCGCCGCATTCGGGTATGTGATCTGACTGAGCGCGAAGAAGCTCGATGCTCCTCGGTCCAGGTAGCGTGCGCACTGTGTTTGCAGATAAAGTCCAAAGCCCGCCGTGAGCCCAGCCCAGAGTATGATGATTGTCCCCAGCACTATGCCCATGTTCGACATGGCATGCGGCATCGCCAGCACTCCTGCCCCAACGATCGTGTTCAACAGGTTAATCACCGAGGACGCCCATGATGCATTTCCTGCTACGCCGTTCTCCTTGCGATGTCGCCGTCGGCCATTCGAGGCAAGCGATGGTGAGCGAGAGTCGTATCCTGTTGCCTCGCCAGGGATGGCAGCGTATGAGGCCATTGTATTAGTCTGCGCCTATTGGCGATCCGAACCAGAAGTATCCTATCGCGAGGGCGGCATTGGTCGCGTGCACGTGGCGTGAGCGTTGACGGTTGTGCCGTCAGTTGAAAGAGAGGTGAGCGAGAGAGAAAAGGTGGTGATGTGTATTCGGGTCCAATCGTCGAATGGAATATGGCAGAGAGGGTCGAAGGCTATCGGGATTGCGATATGCAACTTCTAATCGCAAAGATGCCATCTCAACCACCAAGGGTTCGCGCCAAGGCCGAAGTTGTTGCACTCGGCGCGCTCGGCTTACCGAGCCGTGGACTGCCATCTCGCGTTGACTACGGGAGCCAGTCCACCTTTCCAACTCGCACGTGGGAAACGACAACGATGTCGGTAGCGCGATAAGTGCAGAGTGGAGCATGGTGCCATACTCCGATCATGAACGCCAATAGTTCGGCCATGACTAATACGACCATGGCGGACCATCAGACGGTCCAAGATCTGCAAGCACGCCTCAAGCGTCTCACTTTCGCAATCCATGGAGATGGCAGCGCCAGAACTGGACTACCATCGCCGACACAAAACTATGGCTCCCACCCGGAAGCACAAATCAAGGACCTACAGAGGCAGCTCCAGTCCCTCGCATCGCGATCTGGAGCTGTGAACGAGGTCCTGCAGCTTCAAGCCACGCATCCTGAAGTCCTGTTTCCGCCCACGTCGAATGCTACCCTTCCACCTACAGCTCTAGCAGCGTTGGTCGTATCGCACGCTCGGCTCTACGAGAGTCTGTCGGCGCAACTAAACACTCTGCAATCATTCTCGGTCCCAGATGCAGCAGCTTTGACTGCGCTTTCTGCCTTGCAACCACGGGTCTCGAAAGCTTCAGACAGACAGCAGCAGCAAGCTCGAGAATTTGCTGAGTTGCGAGCCAGAAGTGCTGCTGTGGTGGAACAGTGGTACGTTGGTGGGGTGCTAGGCATGGGCGAGAAGTGGGCAGAGTGGGAAGAACGATTACGTGACGTTGAACTCACAGTGAGACGAATGGAAGGAGCTGCGAAGAGGGAGAGAGGGTTGGTGTGAGCAGGCTGGCATCACTAATGGACCAACGAACTGGCGTCATTGCCGACTACTCACGTCAATCCACGCCATTCATGCAGCAGTGGACGAGCAACATACAGCCACCGGCACTGCATCATCTGGCACGCGCATTGCCCGAGGCGCCTCGCATGTCCGAAGATGACAATCTTACACGAGGCGCCGCTACTCAGTGCACCAAGCGGCTATGCCTCCATGCAGCAAGTTGACTGTCCTGTGAGCATCGAGCCACGTCCCCTACGTGGCCGAGATCTGTGTCGCTGGGCACGGGTTGCTCCTTACCTCGGTCTGACTGCAACGTCAGTCGCTTGAACTACCATGAACGATCTACGGCAGTCGGCGGGTGAAGCACGTGCCTTGCTGCAGGGCTAGGCAGGACTTGCCGTGTGCGAGGAAAGATAAGGGGAAGCAGTTGATAGCTGGCGCGACAGCCAAAGTAGGTTCACACGACTACTTCTTCCCTCTGCTGCCTTGACTGATGAGCTTCTTCTTCATATGCTTGGGCAGCTTCGTCGTGCGCTTTTCCCGCTTCTCCTCCTTCACTAATAGCTTGTGTGCTTTCCGCTCCTCCTTGTCTTCGAATCGCTTGCCTCGCGGCTTGCCGTCTTCGCGCTCTACCCATATCAGCTCGCCATTCTCGTCAAGAGTTTCTTCATCGCTGCTGCCCCCATCATCATCGTCGGTCCCAGTGTCGCCTTCACCCGGAGTCTCAGCATCCGCAGCTAGCTTCCTCGGCTGGTCGGTGCCGGGAGCCAGCAGGTTCTTGTACACAAGCGATTCACCCTTGCCTTCATGTATAGTCTCCGCATCGCGCTCGATGTCGTACACTTGCTGCAAGTTTTGAGGGATGTACTGCTGCCGGAAGACTTCATTGTCGACGTCCTTGCTATTGGTGCCGCTCTCCTCATCTTCGGCGTTGGCTGGGTCAGCAAGGAGGTCCTCCACCGTCTTAGTCATAGCCGTCAGATCCCGGCCACCGTGAGAAGAAGTGATAAAGTCAAACACTCTTCGTTCTGAAAGCGTGTTGACGCCCTTCCGCGCGAAGAAATCCGAGACATTCTTAATATCCATACGCAAGAACTCAAGTGATCGCGGGTGATCGTGCTCCACACTCTGACTCACATCGATCATGTAAAGCTGCTTGCTATGGTACAGCAAGTTGTACTCACTCAGATCTGCATGCACGAGATGGCAGATCTGGTACATCATGCGCATGTAAGTGAGCAAAGTAATGTAGACCTCTCGCCATCGCTGCGCCACTAGCTCTGAGGTGTCCTCTTCGAACTGAACGTCTCGTAATCTGGGGGCTGCGACACCTTTGCCCGATCCCAAGAAAGACATGACGAGCACATGAGCCTTGAGGTAAAGTGGCTCAGGACATGGGATGCCCGCAGCGTGAAGTCGCCGGAGGTTGCGATACTCTTTTTCAGCCCAGACCTTGACCTTGGCTCGGTTCGAAGACTTGTTGTAGCCCTGCTTGAAGCGGTGCTCACCAGACACATACTTGTCTCGATCTTTGAAGACCAGAATACTTGTCTTGTAGACTTTGATGGCTCGATGGAGCGGCGCTGCAGTCTCGTCTGACTGAGAGACAGTCGTGCTATGATACACATTCGCCTCCTTGCCTGTCGAAATCACTCCGTTGATCTCGCTGACGATGTTGCGGTTGAGCATTTGCAGCAAGATCATCCGAGTACGCGGGTCTAGGACTTGCTCACTCGTCGCGCGATCGCTTTTCTCGGCACCGCCATGACCCTTGCCACCCAGTCCAGCTTCAGCGTTGGACAACTTTAGCTTGGCAGTATGGGCAGATAAGGATTTAATGTGATCGTCGACGGCCGCTCGGGTGTTGAGCTGTGGATTAGCTTTGGGTTTCTGCGACTCCGGCACTGTGTTGTCGTTGTTGCGTCGTTGCCGGTTGTAAGCTTTTGTGTAGTCGGAGGGATTCGATGCCTGGAGTTCAGTATCTGAGTAGCCATCGTCGGATGGTTCAAAGAGATCGTCAACATCTTCGTCATGCTCTGCATCATCTTCCGCATTCGTCTCTTCGGGTCCATAATTGGTTCTATCTGCTGTGCTGGCTTGGACTGGCAGCGCAACATAACCCTCGTTTTCGACGAAACGATGTGGCGGTTCATGCGCCGCAGCAGGATTGATGGCTGATGGGCTCATGTTGCCGATGGAACTGCGTCACCGTTTGCGACTCGCAGTGACAGACGCAGTTATTTCCTTAGAGATCTACGAGCGGCTGCGCAGTTATGAGGCGCTTTCGACAATAGTCACTAATTCATGCCAAGCGTAGGTTGTCGAAAGTTCGCCATTCAAGGTTCAGGGTGGATTTAAAGTAGCGGCTGTGGCGCCTCTCCACACGTGGGATGACCTCCAATCTCTATGACAGGATGGTAGTGACAGATTTTACTCGCATAAGTCCTGCCTCGAGATAGCGAGTGACGTTGATGTCGGTCAGGCGCAGCAGTATCGTCTGCCTCGCTTGCCAGCATTACCGAAGTCTCGCTTCTCGGAGAATGAGACACCGTCCTGCGGTAATATGGCCCACCCCAAGACCGGCCACGTCAAGCCGATCGTTCGCGAGCAATGCTCTTGTCGGGGAAACGCAAAGAGAGGCTGGTGGTCTTGAGATTGTTGCATCTCTCAGATCCACGATCCAGCAATGGAGCCCCAGCAGCAACATCGACGACCTGCGAGCGGCGGTGCTCAGTCTAGACACCCTGATCAAGTCGAGGGACCGTCGAAACGAAGTACTGCGGAAGCTTTCGAATCCAGTGCCGCGTGTCCTCACCGGACGCATTCAAAACGAGAATGTCGTCCTTCCTACCCTGCTCCGCCTGCCTGAGGCTGATGGAGCACCGATTGCTCACTCAGCATTCAGACAAAAGATGAGGGATGCAACGGGATACAAGGAAGTCAGGCTTGTCTTGCGTGCGCAACTGCTTCGATGCGAGTGGCCACGGGACATATTACGTATCGTGGCCGTCGCAATGCTCCATCGGAAGACTGCTGAGCAGCTGTGCTTGCTTCACGAACCCATCATGCGTGCGCTATACAGATGCCGCAACAATGTCACAGACAAAGATGTACTCTCGGCGATCACTGTTATTGTCACGCGCTTCAATGTTGCTGGCCTACGACCGCATGATATGTTGATACATATGGGCTTTAAGTTTGCAGCTAGAGCGAGGAGTCTGCGTGGTATGAAGCGTTTCCTCAAGCTGCAGCGCGAACGCGACAATGGCATGTCGCGCAATCAATTCAGGAGTGTCATCGCAAAGTTCAGTATAGGTCATCGCGGGTTGGGCGAGATCCGCAACGGCCGCTGGCGACGGTCTGAGCTCTTGCAAGTATTGGTCGGCTTCGACGACGATGCAGGTCTGCCGATGGAGGAGCAGTACCATCTTGGCAGCTTTCTACATCGACAAGACTGGCAGTACCTACATGGCTGGGTTGCTGTGCTAGCTCGCTGCAAAGCCAGCGATGCGATCTGGGAGGAGTGGCAGCAGTGGAAGATCTGCGATGCCAGGCAGAGACCGAAGACATTGCAAAGTCATGCACGGATGAACACTCGCATTCGCGGAGACTACTGGTTCATCGAGCAGATGGCCTACTCTGGGGATATCAAGCGAGCCTGGCAGCTGCTGGGAGAGTCAGATGTACCGTTTGAACGACTCAAGTCTCGGGTCACGCATCGTCTGCTGGATCATCTGGAGTATTGTACGGTGTGGAGTGATGCCATCGCTGCTGCGATGCTACGGAAGTACGATTACGAGCTTGGCATAATCGAGAAAGCCCTCGGCGTCACCTGGGAAGCTCTTGGAGAGGATGGTGATGGCAGGCACGTTCTGTTCCGCGACCAGGAGGAAGCCCTGGAGGAGTTGAGCGCGGAGAGTTGGACGCCGAGTGAAAACTTCGGCTTCCCTCATGCCGACAGTGCGCCTCTTTCGACTGAGCAGGAGCAGTTGCTGCACGATGCAGCGGAGGGCGAATTAGTCGAACGTACTCATCCAGACTAAAACTGCAGCTTACCATGGGTTCCCCAAAGTGTTTTCCTGATGAGCTCTAGGAGTGTATGCAGGCAGTAGCGCACTCGAGGTGCATACTGCGTCGCTCCTTCCTCAGTATTCTCGACGGCGCTCGAATGGCCAAGAAGATGTCCCAGACGAACCGCAGGCGTGAATCTCTTCATCACTTCACACCAATTACACACCAAGATACGGAACTTGGTGAGATTTCATCGAGCGCTCATCGTCATCGCTATGGAGCCCCCCGATCAGGATCCCGCCATCGCCTTCGAGGTAGATGACATGACACGCAATGCAGTCCATGCACTCCTCATCCAAAATCACAACATCTTCAAGAGATGCACCACCGAGGAACGCAACCTTACAGGCTTGTACCATCTCACCCCCGCCACTCACCTGGTGCAGACTTTCCCGAAGACATTCGACTATGAGAGCATCACCAAGGACAAGGCGGCCATGTCTGTGGCAGACAACAAGGCGCACTGGGCGGCTTTAAAGGGTCTGGGTCGCGGAACAGGTCGCCTCGCTGCGCTACCTTGCCACGTAAGGGCTCCTAGGTAGAGCATGCGGACGGTAAAACAAGGGACATGGACGGACGGCTGGCTTTGCACGAAGCGGCGATGTACTTCGTCGGCACGATCCCCGAAATCCGGATCAACATCTCAGACTTTACAGGACCCTAATTGGCAGGTCTGACATCACAGGATGTCGCAGCGGCTTTTAGCCGCATTAAGCTCAAGCTTGCGCAGCTTATGGGCAGGGGAAACTCGCCAGAGAAAGCTGCGTCCCTGTATTCCGACCACGGTGACCAGCGTGTCGAGCTCCGCTAGGACGGCCACCTCAACTTGATGACACTTCACCAGCACGCCAGACTCAGTCCGGACACCAATCCAGATTTCCAGTGCGACCTGAGTAAAAGGGACTGGCAGTCTGAAACGACCGTCCATGATCCGCTTGGTCTACAAACCATCGTCGATCCTTCGCGCGCAGAGAGAGTCACCTTCCCGGGGCACTTGCCGAGTATTCAAGACTGGAGAGGTACGTACTATGCGGATAAGCCAAGACCAGAGTAAATGGACCGTACCGACTTCTCCCTCATCGCCCTCCTCAATCGAGCTGGAGCGCCGTCGGACAAGCGTGTCGTTATAGGCATAGTGCGTCCTTGGGAGGATGACCGCGACCGGGTTAACGTGCGATGGTGCGCGTGTCCGCAGCTCATGGTCACTGCGGGTTGGGATCCCGATGAGGCCGTTGTGAAGTTTCTGGTGCGAAACGTCGATCCGAATCTGCACCTCACAGACGACGCTGGATCACAGTCACCAGATGCTACTGTCGATTGGCGCGAGCTGCGACGACGCGGGATGACCTTCCTCGGCCGCTTCGACGGTGCCACAGAAGACGAGAGACGTGACTTTGCATACGCCCTGCATAGGTCTAAGGGTCGTACCCTCGATAAGCTACAGCTTCCACTCCGATCTGGGTCCCAAAGCAACCAGAATCCGGAAACGTGGGGCGGCTGGGGGAGGGATGGGTGGGGGAGGGATAATTATGACAGCCACGCTGTGACGACGGCCAGGCTTGCCGACGAGGCAAATGGCGCCTACAATCGACAAGAAGCGCTTCTAGCCGCTGAAGATCCTTCCGAGGGAGTTCAGCCTGCGTCCCACGTCTACACCTTGTAGGCAAGTAGCAGGGACATATCAAACATCGCCGCCTAAAGTAAGCGGGCACAACGTAAGTCTATCTTCCTCCCAGACTTAGCAGCGCTCTGATGAACCACAATGCTCATCACCGGCGCAACCTGCGGTTCGTCCAGCACTGCTGCTCCAAGCCCAAGTCGCACCGGGAGCGACACTCACACCATCTCATTGAGGTAGTGGACGAAGACTACAAAGAGAGCACTGAGCAACGACTGTCGCTGCGCCTTCACGATCATGGACTTTCGGAGGACCTTGCTGACTTCCACTCGCAGATAGCCAACGAATGATCAGGATGTACTCCATCTTGCAGGACAGCAAAGCGACGAGAGGGCTACATTGAGGGCGATGGAGCAGAGGATAGCGGTCAAAGACTCGCAGCAGGAAGGGGCGCACGACTATGGTCTACGGTAGTCATACACGCGCGGTCATCGAGCTATAGACACTTCACTGCTTCCAGCCAGTCGAGAGTAGCGCACTAAAGCAAACCTGTCCAAACTCCATTTCCACTCTTCATCATCCACCCACCTCGGATATGTCCAGCATCCCTTCTCCGTCGACTCCATCCCCTAACCCCTCCCCTCAACCTCACTTCCCCGCCCCACCAACCTGCCCCTCAACAAAGTCCAACGCATCCTCAACCCCCACGACACTAATATTGCTCGCCTTCCTCTGCTGACTAACCCCATAGCACCTATCCGCAACCCTCAACATCTCCGGCCGAAACGTAGTACAAATAAACTGCCCTCCAGCCGCACTCTCCTGAATAAGCCCCGCGACAGCAGTGCGGTATTGGGCGTCGAGATTCGCATCAACCTCGTCGAAGAGGTAGAAAGGCGCTGGGTCTGAGGCTTGGATGGCGAAGATGAGAGTGAGAGCGCAGAGCGATTTCTGACCACCGGAGAGTTGCTGGATACGCTGCTGTTCGTCGTGCTTGCTGTTGAAGGAGACGGAGACGCCGACGCCGGTGTAATTCTCTACTGTGCCAGTAGTCTCCTCTTCATCGCTTTCGTTGCCGTTGCCATTCGCAGCAGCGCGATCGGAGCGACGCTGAATGATCAGTCGGCCTTTGCCGGCAGGCACGAGACGTTCGAAGATTCGCGCGAACTCCTTGGAGACTTGGCGGAAGGTACGCTCGATGGCTTCGTCTTTGCGGGTATCCAGAATGTCGATGAGAGTCCTGATCGAGCCGTCGGAGCTATCGAGCTCTGTGCGGCGTTCTTCGAGGACTTCGCGCTGGCGCTCGAATTGTGCGAACTGCTCGAAGGCTTTCTTGTTCACGTGGCCGTACTTCTTCAATGCCTCTTTGACTTTATGCAGTCGTGTGGTGGCGGTGTGGGAGGACATGTTAGTATATGTGGCAGCGAACGCCGCCTCTGGCAGGGCTCCGAGAGAGCGAATCGAGGATGTCACGTCCGTGAGGCGCTCTTGCACGGCTCCGCGCTTGTGGGCAGCTTTCTGCATTGTTCTCTGGTAGTTCTGAATCGACCGCTGGAGCTCTTCGACTTGTTGCTGCTTCTCTGCGCGGGAAGTCTCGGAGACCGTGAGCTGCCGTTGTGCTGCTTCGATGGCGGTTTCATTCTCAGAGTGCTTCGTGTTGACGTTGGAGAGCGACTTGGTCAAGCGTTTGAGGTCCGTCTTTCGTTCGTTGATTTGCGCAGCGTTGCCAGTACCCTCGCTCGAATCGCCCGCATCCGCATCCTGGTCTTGAAGCTGGTCAAGGCGAAGGCGCAGATTCTCTCGCAGCTCAAGCTCGATTGTTGTTTTCCTGGCTTCGAGATCGGAACGCTGAGAACTGAGATCTGCCACCTGCTCGCGTAGCGTTGGGAGCTGACTGCTCGCTTGCTCCAATTGCTGCTCTTCGGCATTCGACAGCGCCTTCTGGAATGCGCTGTCAAGCTCGTTCTGATAGTCAGTCAATTGCTGGCTCTGATCGCGCTCATGATTCTGCACATTGACCCGCTGCCGTTGCTTGCTCGCCACCTCGTCCTTACGCACACCAAGCTCTTGCTCCTTCCTCCTCAATTCATCTCGTAGCGGTCCATACCCGCCCTCGATTTGCTGTCGACGCTGCTCGATGTGCTGGAGATCGCTCATTGCCTTGGTGACCTGCTGATCCAAGGCCTCGCGCTCTTGCTGTAACGCAGACTTCTGCGATGCGTGGCTGTCGAACTCCTCCTGCGCAGCAGCAGTCCGCTTGATGGCTACCAGTCGCGAGTTGCGCACATCATGATATCCACCAGTGAGGGCGCCCTTCTTGTCTGAACGATCGCCGTCTGGAGTAATGGCACTGACACCGTGAGAACGGGCATACTGGGAGGCGACTTGCAGCGTCGGGCAGACAATAGTCTTGCCAAACACCTGCTGGAAAGCCTTGTCGTAGATTGCGTCGTATCGCAGCTTCGACAACAGCGGCACTGCATCGCTTGCCTTTGGGATGTTGGCAGGCCGCGGCTTGAGTCGATTAAGTGGCATGAACGTACATCGACCGCCTCTCTCTCGTTGCAGTATGTCCACAATACGAGTAGCGATGTCGTCGCTGTCGACCACGAAGTGGAAAAGCGAGGTGCCGGCGGTAATCTCGATAGCAGTCTTGTACTTGTCCGGGAACTCGAAAAGTTCGCCGAGACAGCCATGTGTGCCCTGGATGTTATGTTGTCGGATGATGCGTCGTACTGATGCAAGACCGCGAGCTGCACTTTGGTCCATCATCTGAGCGAGGAAACGCTCCGACTTGTCAAGCTCTTGCTGGGCGTGTGTGAGCACGCTGTCAAGTCTTGCCTCTTCCCGCCAGACTTCCTTGCGTCGATCGCTAAGGCGCTCCTTCTCGTCTTTTGCAGTCTGGAGTCCGGTCGAGACTGCCTCCTGATCGCCACCACGGTTCTGCAGGCGGTCACGCAATACTGTGATGTCTTGTTCGAGCTGCGCGATCTGACCCTCCATCTCCTCGAGGTCGTCACCGATCTGCATGCTGACTGCTTTGCGTGTTGCGAGCTGTACATTCATCTCGTTGATCTGGCGTGTCAGGTCGGCATCTCGCTCCTTCTTGTTGCGGTAGCGCTGATTACGACCCTGCTTCGCGTATAGTCTTGCACGTAGAGCTTCAGCATCGTGCATCTGCTGCTTCGCAGCCTGCTCTGCCGCGCTGGCAGCTTCGTACTGTGGAAGGAGACCTGCGAGCTCGGTCTCATGCGCTGCGATCTGCTGCTGGACCTGACGCAACTCTTGCGCTGCTTGTGTACGAGCCTGCTGAGCTGCGTTCTGACCATCCGTCATAGCTTGAACGTCGTACTCGGCAGCAGCCTTGTCCTTCGCAGTGTCACGGCGGTCCTCCTCCAGCTGCAGCTTCTCCTCAGTCAAGGCCTTCAACTGCTGCTGCAAATCGGCAATTTCAGTTTCGACAGCCTCCAGCTCCCGTTCGCGCTCGGCCAGCACCTCCCGATTCTCGTCACTCGTCACCAGACCTCGGTCGCGATCCTGCCCCAGTGTGCTGAGTGCATCCTCAAGTGCCTCCTGTTCCTTCTTGTGGATCGTATACTCGAGACACCGTCGTTCTCGATCCTTCTCCTGGAACTCGCGCAACTCGTTCTTCTCCTCTTCCAGCTCTCTAAGGCGCTCGCGAATGTGATCTAGTAAATCGTCGATCTTGCCTCGCTTATTCTTCGATTCGTCCATGATGCGAACACTCTCGGCACGGCGATCTTCGTAGACTTTGGTACCAGCGACCTCCTTCAGCATGAGTAGTCGCTCAGGGTCCTTCATGTTGGTGATGGCGGTGATGCGACCTTGTGGCACGATATAGTACGGATTACTCTTGGAGAAGCCCGCGCTCTCCAGCAAGCTCATGACTTCGCTCTTGGTGCTGTTCTTGCGATTGAGCGAGTACTCGTCCTTCTTCTGGCCGATGGTGCGGCGGAGGACAACCTCATCGCCACCGGTGGGGAAACGTTCATCCGAATTGTCGAAGAGGAGCTCGACGTAGGCACTCATCACGGCTGACCCAGCACCCTCATGCAGCAATGCCTGCCGCTCCTCACGACTCATACCCTGGTACTGATCGCCCAGCACGAAGCGGATGGCGGCGAAGAAGTTTGACTTGCCCGAGCCATTGCGGCCGACAATGACATTGTGCTTGGGCGAAAAGGGCTCCACTTCGGTGCGGTCTTTGTAGCTGCGTGATTGTCAGCGAAACGTCTGGGCGTACCATCTGCGACTTCCTCACCTCTTGAAGCCCTGTATGAAGATCTGCTTGATATGCATCTTGCCTGTGGCGCGCCGCGCAACCTGGTGAAGCCTTTTTCCTCAGCAGAGTCAACTGTTCAGGTCGCTCACAGGGTAAATGTCGCACATAGTGAGGATGTACGCGTCGATGTTATGAGACAAACTTTCGTGAGCCGCTCACACAAGTCTGTTCGGCACCTCCTGCTATTCGATGCACGCCACGCCCCTGCCTGGTTGGTGATACCAAGCATGTTCCATATGTAGATGTAGCACAGTCCTGTGACCACATGCTATATATTTGTCACGCTTGAGAAGCAAGTATGAAGTGATAAGTGTGTGTTATTCTGCATACTGCAACCAAAGCTCGAGTCGTTGTGATCGTCTAGCCCGATCGCGTAGGAAGATCGATAAGCCGCGGCTGAAACATATGACTTGGCACGCAAAGTGAGCGAACGAGGGTGAGGGACAATGTCAGTGTTTCTCACGCATCTCGGTGCGCATGGCAGTGAGCGTAAAATCGTCACTATCTCATGCCTTGTCGACGATTCCCAAAGTGTGCTGTTTTGGTGATGGAAACCACAGAAGGTAGGCTGCTTGCACATGTGTAACATATGCTATACCCGGGAGATGACATAGCCATGAAGCTGTGGACACCATAGTCAGCCACGCAGTCCGTTTCTGCATAGCAAATGAATGTCTAGCCAACAAGTACATGTAGAACTGCTTCCCTGCACGTTCTCAGCGGTGAGTAGCAGGAGTATGCTGGACGCAGCGGCTTGCCCAAACGGGACCTGCCCTAGCGGTAGCCTAAGTCAACCTCATCGCAATCCACGCCTGTGAGGTGGCTTCTTGTCTACCTGCAAGCCACACTCATTGACGAGCAGCGACACCTCTTCTGGTGCTCGCGTCCCTCTCTCTACAACCCCCTGTGACACCTCTTCTGGTGCTCGCATCAATCTCTACTCCTCCTCTGTGACACCTCTTCTGGTGCTCACAACCCACTTCTTAGTAACATCCAGCGACTCCTCTCCTGGAGCTCGCATCCCAATCTCTTCCTCAATGGCTCCACCTTCCGCCAGTAATCTACAGTATGCTAGTACGACAAGAGGACGGCCAGGGGCTGTCAATGTGCGCGGAGCACATTCCGATAGATCAGGCCGGGCACTCATGAGACCATCGAGATCGGCGAACTCGATGCAAAGCATGCACTCAGTCACTCCCTCTGATGACGCTCGAACGGCAAGGGCAGCACAAAGCAACATTCGAGCAGGTGCTAGAGCCTTGACTCGGGAGTCCAGCATGAGGTCGACCCAGCAAACACGAGCCCCTGTGCAAGCCCCTCCGCAGCCCGGACGATCGGACACGACACCACGGCACCTTGCACTACCTGCGGTCACTCGCCCTTCCGTAGACGTTCTGACCAATTCGACTGACAAGTATCAGACGTCCAGTACTCCGGACCGTCCGTCAAAGAGGACGAAGTCGGAGAGCGACGAGAAAGATTCCAGGCTTTCGCTCGACCAGTCCTCGACAATGACCTATGAGCACACGGCAGAGGTGTGTCGAGAGGTTCTTACTGACTCTCGCCA
This sequence comes from Cryoendolithus antarcticus, assembly GCA_002077065.1. NCBI lineage: Eukaryota > Fungi > Ascomycota > Dothideomycetes > Cladosporiales > Cladosporiaceae > Cryoendolithus > Cryoendolithus antarcticus. The sequence continues at coordinate 23,546 of NAJO01000067.1, forward strand.
GATGTTTCCAGTCACCCCTGGCGTAGCGGAAGACTCGATCATCGTCAAGAACATCTTGTCCCAACTGTCGAGGCCATTCGTCACGCCGACGCAAACCCGAAGCGGATCTTCCCTGCACCCAGAGAATCTATCTCGGATTCATCGATCGCCGACTCCGCCACACGCATTTTTCGAGCCACTGTCCCCGTTGCTAACCCAAACTCGAGCCACGGGGCCAGGAACTAGCGTGGAGCTCGGACGTGATGCTGGGCAGTCTCCATCCATACCAGGCTGGGTCGATGACGATACTGCCAACGCAAACAGCTTGAATGTAGGTGATGAGACCGGCGTTGATGGTATCGATGATTTTGCCACGGCACTGGCGGCCGATCGCATGCGCACATCCACAGTTAAAGGTGGGAGCCTCGCTGACCTCGGCGACAGGCTGAATACAGTGAATAGCATTGGGGAGATGCCGGTGATGGCGGCCACACCCATAGGAGCTCGGAAGACAACTGATTCGCAGACAAGCCAAAATGGACATGAAGACAGCGACGAGGATGAAGTCCAGGAAATCGATCCTGTGACTCAACAACCGAAGACGGCAAGTGCAGTCAGAGCGGAAAACCGGCTGATAGCGCAGAAAGGTGACGAGTACTTCCAGGCTGTAGTGAGAAGGCTGCGCGAAATGCATCAGAAAGGTCGTCACTTGCAGCTGCCATGGGTCTCACCCATGTTACGCATTGCCAACCGTTTCCAGACCGCTGATGAGCAGCGCATGGAGGTGCGCCATGATCCTCTCATGGCCTACCCACGGGCTTTCGGACTGGTACTGGGACGTGAAGACATGCAGCAGAACGTACCTTCCCTGACATTCGCGGCATATCTCAACATCCCACCGGAATGTATAGAATTCGACACCTCCGGATGGTACAACGAGAGTACGATAGAAGATCTGATCTTGTTGTCGGCTCCCGTGCCTGCGCCGGGCTGCCACTACGCCAGATTCTCCGAAACGTCGCCATGGCTTGATCCTAGCACAGGCTCACCTACCAGCCGCACTTTTGTGATGCGCTCGGTTATAGAAGAGCTGAACCATGCAATTAATGAACGTGGCCACAGACTGAGCCATGAAGCGCTTAGCGTCAAGATCCGCGGACGCTCGATGACGATGACGATCCCGCGTCGTGAAGAGGCACAGCGTATCAAGTCGGTGGTCGCAGTAGTGTGGCACAATAGTCATTGGTTGACATTGCATATCTCGAACGGTCGCTGTTCATTATATCTTTACAATTCCATGAACGGTTCGCGAGGGAGAGCCGCCGGGGTAAACTCACAGGTGCGCGATCTGATCACAGCTTTTGCAACGCTCATGTCTATTCTCCATATATGGGATCAGCGGAGGTATCGTATCTTACCAGTTATCACGACGCAGCAGACCAACAGTAGAGACTGTGGTCCCATCACCGTTGATACATGCGTAAGCATCCTGAAGGGACGTTCGCGCAAGGTCGTGGATCCTATCCACGACAGGATAAACTTCCACAAACATCTGCGGGGCATGCATCTCAGTCTGCTTTATGAGCGACTGATGGGAGTTCGCATGTGTGAAGCCACTGCCGACAAGGCATCAGCGGAGCTGGACGAGTTTCATTTCGAAGCCGGCTACAACCCTCTGCTTGCCGCTGATGGACTGGACACGGACACGGACGCTGTGCCGGCGATCAGCGAGTGGTTGACATATGCTGACAATACTGGCGGCCATATTCGAGGGCAGATTTGCGAGTTCATGACTTCGCAGCAGCCAGTGCCCGTTACTACCAAGCAAATATGCGACGCCGTGCAGGCCTGTATCGACAAGACGCTCGACGCAGACTCTCCTACCCCGTTGGATGATGAAACTCTTCTGGACCATGACACCGAAGATGTAGCTCCAGCTTCGAACGACACCGAGAACGTAGTAATTGTGATAATAAGGTCGACGCCAGAGGTATTCCGGATAGTGACGATGCCAGACGATTCTTTCGCATGGGTACTCTGCGATGGACCGGGTCGTGACACAGGGAGCAGCTGCCTTAAACAACATCTGAGGGATTCATCCGGATCGTCGGCCGAACGAGATATTCAGACTTCCAAGGCCGATTTTGCGTTCTGTCTAGTGGTCGTACGACACAGCCCAGGCCGTAAACGCAAGAATCCATACAAGGGAGAGAGGGAGACCGCCGTCCGGCACGAGGATGCTGCCGTGTTTGCGGACAAGCTGTTCAAAGCCTATTGGCAGTCGCACAAAGGAGTCAGGATACGAGGTCCCGTGGACCATACGGCGTACTTCTCTCCAAGGCGATTGAAGAGACCAGATCCGGAGATTTTCGATGACAGGTTCTGGAAGACCATCGCCATGAACGAGACGTCAAGCCGTGTCGACTTCATGACAGAGCCCGACGGTACAGGGGCGTATGAGCTGCTCCTTGCGGCCAACGACCTCGCCCGTGACCGTGACCGGGCAATGAAAGTGCTCATTCTCGGCAGTGGCTGGGATGGTGTCAGTACGAACAATACGCTCTGGCCACAATTGCAGAGCTTATTCCCGCACCTCGAGATGGAGTTGTGTTTACGACTGACGACTCCATCGATCCCACGATGTCTCTTCGATGCCGAAGACGAAGATCCTGGCGCTGACCTTCTCCCAATGGCGTGGCCTAGATATGCGATCAAGGCGCTCGCAAGTCTTTACGCACGCGAATCATACGTGACACTGTCAGCTGATGAGCAAGCACATCACCTGCAAGCACTACTGTTATTGCAGATCGCAAACAACAGGAAGGTATGCGCTCAAGAGAACCTATCACCCGTCGGCAACCAGCGCCATATTGACATCCTTTGCAGCTTGACATGACAGTATTTGCGAAGTTGAGGCCTGCGCGGTGGTACTTGCGGCTCATGTGTTATGGCGGACTGTGCAAGAAGTTGCACTCTGGTGGGCGCCACGACTTGGACTGAGCGAAATGCAAGGCCCAGTTCTGAGAGGCAAGATTACGGAATTGGCGCGCTGTGGTGTCAATCACCGAAATACCCATCGTCACCACTCTAGGCTTCCGAACGCACAGCATATCATATACCATGTGATATCCACGCCGTAGCACCTTGAACTCCTTCGAATTTGCTCGTGGTTTGTGTTGATGCCAGTGGCGGAAGGGCCTTGGGCGCTGTTACCGATGCAGTTTGTGCGCAAACGTTACCGAGGATGATGTGAAGGAAGGAAATATTAGCCGGCGCTGAGTGATCGCCGACTTCACTTCTTGTCTGGCGACTTTGTCATTCATCCCTCGTCTTCCCGCGCCATGCTAGAGGGCAGGCGGACCAGGGTCTTGCATCTCGCTGTCATTGCGCTCGTCTACTCGGTTTGTTTGCGATGTCGGATCCATGTCTCTCGGCGTTCAAGCAGAGGACAGCCGCCTCTTGCATGGTTTTCCATCTACCCCCAGGAGCCTCGACATGCCAGAGCTCGATCGCATGTAGAGTTGGATGAGATATTGGCGGTGTAAGGTTCGTCGTCACACTTGTCGCAGGTCAGACAGCGAAAGAGATGTCCTCAGGCCCTCTGTGCGCCTACTTGGCACCGCTCCAGGGAGGATTGTGGGCGCCGCAGACATCGTATATCTGCACATCCAAGGCATTGAGAACGCGACTTCCTCGGTGAGGCGTTTTCCAGTGTCTTTTAAAGTCTCCAGCTTCGCGCCTTGCTCTCTTGTCATGTCAAATTGGAGTAGACAATTCTGCTGCGCCGTAAGATTTCAGTCCTGTCACGGCTGCATTTGCCTCCCTTGCAGACTGTCTCCGAGATAGAAGATATGTTTGCGCTTCCTGCCTCTGCTGTGTTTGGCTGGCGCGACACCTCAGCGGCGCAGCGTGCCCACTTGAACTGGCAGGAACGATTGGCGGTGGCCAAGGCTGGTGGAGCATGCGAAGAAACCCATCTTCGTACATGGCATGGTACCCAGTAGCGGTCATGCCCTACGTAGGAGGGGCTGTATCGTCTGCAAAGGAAAAGGTCAAACTCTGGGCTCTGCCGTGGATCGACACTGTGGTAGGTGGATTGGTGATCATGAAGCAGATTGGAGGCGCGCAGCATACTAAAATCGGCACGTTGATGTGGTTAAGGCGCTGCGAATGTTTCATATTACTTGGTACCGAAGATGCTGGTAGACTCTGTGGTACGAATGAATAATAGCCTCGCACTCTGCGCTCGCCGCTGTCCTGGTAAATTGACCTACTCGCTACGTTCCCGCGGCGCACGGACCCAGCGCACTTTGTGTTCTGTACAGCAAACACGCGTCTGGGTTACAACTTTCTCTTCTTCAAATCCAACACCATTGTTGGACTCTGCAGTTGTTTGACCACCCTCCTCCGCCGACCCTCGCGACACCTCTTTTGGTGCTCGCAACCACCTCCCCAGCTTCACCCGCGACTCCTCTTTTGGAGCTCGCACCCCTCCCTCACCTCCCGCCTCACGGCACAACCTTCGACTCCTCTTCTGGAGCTCGAGCCCCGCCTCCCCAATGTCTTCATTCGGCATGCCCTCCTCCTCCAACGCGTTTGGAAAGCGGCCTGCGCCGTCGCGCAACTCGTTTGCGCCATTGGACGGAGCGCGCGTCCCTGATGAAGTCGAGGACGACAACGACGGGCTGATCGAAGACGGTGCTGAGGACGATGACGACTTCGTGCTCGACAACGAGGGCGACTTGGCACCGAACAAGAGTGCCTCCACTGGCATCGTCGGCAAGCCGGCGACTCTCTTCGACAAGTACCCCCTTGCCAAGCTTACTGAGGCGCCAGGTCCGTGGTATGGCACTGGGCTCGATGAGCGCGATGCGATGTTCGTACCGCACATCAAGTATGTCACGGAGCGATACGATGGCAGAGATTTCCCCGCCCCTTCGACGTTCAGGCAGACGATTGACATCCAGGGCAAGGCGGCTCCAAAGGATCTGAGCACTGCCGCAACTGCGATAGTGCAGTTTCCGATTTACACGGATAACGACGGCAACACCACGTCTTTCGGGTCTTTCGGTGGCGACTGGTGGATTCAGATTGATCCGGTTATGCATAGCCAGCGCCCGGCCTTGAGACTGCGCATCAAGGGAGGCGATGGCGTCGGTGACTGCTGGACCTTCCTGTATCCGGACTGCGTTCGCCGCGATGCTGCAGGAAGCATCAAGAACAACTTCAACATCCTTGGTGGTACTAAGGCTGGGACCGACAATGTTGGCAACGAGGAAGTCCTCAAGGCTCGCCGTGGCAACAATCTCGTCGAGTACCGCATGCAGCGCTGGACCGCAGACGATGTGATCCCGGGCATTGGCCTTGCGACTGATTTTCCCAGATGGGTCGGCATTAGCGAGGACGACATTGATGCGATCGCCGATCAGGGCCAGAACACTGGAGCTGGACCCGGATACGAGGATCTCAGCAATCGGGACAAGCTCATTTGGTGCCTCCAAGCCTGTGCCGACATCAGAATCTTTAGACAATGGCCTGACAGAAACTGGACTCCGCTCGACAACCTCCAAGACTGGATGCACGGCGTCTTCCAGCTCAATGCTAGACTCGGCTACTTCTGGTTCTACAGGCTCCAGGATCGCCATGGGGCTCTGAGACTCGAAGACTTCGACTTCAAGAGCTACATCCAGCCGCGATGGCTCGCGACTCAAGCACGTCTGGAGTTCACCACTGACGACAACAACAAGCAGAGCCTTTCTCTCAGCCCGGTCAAGGTGAACGGTTTCGTCCCGAACGCCAAGCAGAACTCGAAGATGGCCAGCAACTTCGTCTATCCAGACTCTGCGACACTGGTCTTTGAGTACATTGCTGGGCTTGAGAGGAACCAGGCCCATCAAGAGTTCGCTATTGCTGCGCCATTCGCCAATCTTGATTTCAGCATCAAGGCCGACGTTAGGTGCCACGATACGGAGCAAGGCGTCTACTTCTTGGCGCTCAAGAACGGCGAGAGCAAGGTCCTCAAGGCGGACTCGAGCTTGCGTCCAAAGAAAGGCTGTCGTGTGGAGATCAACGTACGCAAGTACGACGGCAATGATCATCCGAGCAACTACGTCCTTCTCAAGGGCCAGATCTCCGCGGACTTCTTCGGCACCGGCGCAGACGTGAACTGTGTTGTAGAGGGTAAGCCTGATCTCGCCCCTGGTACCTACGCCGTCTCGGTTGAGATGAAGAGCGATCCGACACCCTGCAATTGTCAGAAGGCTGCCCTGATCGAGTTGCTGTATGGCTGCCAAGATCGCAAGCAGGGACCAGACTTCAATCAGGCCTTGTTGCAGGCACCCGCTACGCGCGGACTCGTCACCAACTCTCTTGCCCTGGAGCTAGCGGCCTCGCCTGGCACGCTGGAGACGATTCTTGCGACTTTGAAGAAGCGGCGCAATCTCAACGACATGCAATTCGCAGCCGCCAAGCATGCTCTCACTGGCAAGAAGGGTATCACCCTACTTGTTGGTCCTCCGGGCGCAGGCAAGACAGAGACCGCAGCTGCCATCGCGGAGGCTCACTACATGTCCGGGAAGAATCTCAACAAGCGTCGTCCGATACTGTACGTGGCGTCTTCGAACTACGCCGTTCAGCAGGGCCTGATCAAGCTGAAGTCCCATATGGATACCAATGGGAAGATCTACACTCCTCACGTTGTCCATTACAAGGGCAGCTTCCTATCGAAGCCGAAGGAGCGCAAGAAGAAGGAGGCTGATACCACCATGATCGACATCGACAATGAGAGTGAATTCGGCTCTGACGACGATGACGACGGCGAGGAGGACGATGCGGATGTGGACGCCGTTGCTCGACTCGCCATTGCGCAAGAGAAGGCTAGCAAGCGTGCTGAGGAGAAGATCGCTGCGCGTCAGCGTCGTCGTGAGCGCAGAGAGCTCGGCTGGGACATGGCAAACGCAGCCATGAGGAAGAGTGTTGACGACAGCAACGAGAACAGCTTCTACCTCAAGCGCCATAACTGGATCGCCAGTGTTGCTACCTTGGCGAATCATTCGATGCAGAAGAACGCCGTGAACTACCTCGACCTGCTGAAGAAGAAAGAGGAGCGGAGCTTCCCCAAGAATGACATGAATGCGAGGTTCAAGGAGCTGCGGGCACTCGAGTGGGAATTGAGTGCGTACTACTTCGAGAATGTAGTGGACATAGTCTTCTGCACAAGCAACACGGCCGCCCGAGGTATGTTGCGTACGCTCGGCAAGTTCAAGGTCATCATCCAGGACGAAGCTGCCCTCACCGCCATTCCGGATGCTGCTACTCCGCTAGCGTCTTTCATTGACCGCTGCTACTCCGCTAGCGTCTTTCATTGACCACTGCGAGTATCTTGTGCTCGCGGGTGATGACGCTCAGCAGCGCCCAATGGCGACATCAATGGGCTACAACGAGTTCTTCGAGGTGCTCACTCGATCCTTCTTCGTGGTCATGAAGAATAGCCGCATGTGGGATGATTGCCTGGTCGAGCTGGACACGCAGTACCGCATGCACTCGCAGATTGCGAAGCCCGTGAGCGACATCTGGTACAAGGGCAAGCTCAACAACGGGCCCAACACTGACGACGACACGCCCGAGTGGCTGACGATGCAGAAGTTCCTTGACACCCTCCGCCCGGCCTGGAATGGGCGTCGAATCATCGCGATCGATTGCAGTGGCTCGTACTCTCACTGCCCGGGCAATGGTACGTCGCATGTCAACGACCTCGAGGTCGATACTCTGCTTCGTTTCGCCGACAGAGCGATGAAGACCGTGCCGCCCCCTGGAGGCGTGAAGCTGGAGCCTCGCCACTTCTTGATCACCACTCCCTACAATGCGACCAAGTGGGAGATCATCACCAAGGGTGGCGAGTTGGGCATCTCGCAGAAAGGCAACCGCCTCGATGTTCAGAACACGCGTGCCGTGCAGGGAGGTCAGGGTATATTCAACTTGATCTCGTTTGCGAAGAACAAGGCGGGCAAGCCTCTTAGCCTGGGCATGGTCGGCGACTCGCACAACTTGAACGTCACCTTGTCGCGTGCCATGTGCCTGCAAGTCATATTTGGCAATATCGCGCCTTGGGTGCAGGCTGTGGAGAACCAGGCGCCGATTGTCATGCGTGGAGGGGACCTGGAGTACTTCGGCAAGGTGATCGAGAGCATACACACGAACAAGGACGCCATAGCCATGGCGGACTTGAACTCGCTGATGCCCATCGATGAGGACGCCATGGCCGTTGAGGTCAAGGTGCCTACTTTCGACGCCATGATCAAGACGAACGAGAAGGGCAGGGCGAAGAAGGCGAAGGCGGCCACCGGGGTAGAGAAGAAGTCGGCATTCGGCAGGCAAGAGCAAGGTGTTCGCAGGCGCTGATCAACGTCGGTGAGCACCACCCCCTTCACGCGACGCTAACTCGTGATAGGCTGTCAATCGTCTGGAGCATTGATCGAAGGGTGGACAGGAGCAGCGAGTGGTTCGAGGGAGGACAAGAGAGCGTGTGCGTGATTGATGAGGTAGCGGTGGGCAGAAATGGTGGGCGTATGTATGCATTGTATTGAAAGATGCAACCCACGTATGTATATCAATACCGTGCTTAACGGAAAGGCTGTCACTCGCAATATCGCAGCTTAACTCCTCAATGGACATCAGCCAGCGAAGTGACAAAAATTCAAATACAGCCTCCCACTTGTATATCGATAACTTATATAGCTCTGGTCACTCTTGTATGTATCGATCATCCATAAGAAGCGGATGGACTTTCTTCCGATCTGAACCTTGGCCTACTCATCGCTGCACTTTGTCACCACCCATCAAGCTCATCTCCATCTTCATCACTCACTCATCACCTCATACTATATCGATCATGCCCGCCGCCCCCTCCAAGCGCCTCCGCGGCCAGAAAATCGCGCGAAACTTCATAATCGGCAACTCGGCCGTGCAACTTCCCCACCCCCTCTTCATAGACCCCCCCTCAGGCCACACAAAAGGCTGGCGAGTCTACGTGCGGCCCCTCCCAAATGGCCCAGACATCACGACCTGGCTCAAAAAAGTGCAATTTAAACTGCATCACACCTACGCAGACGCTTCGCGCACGATAGAGAGCGCGAATGTAAAGGATGGGTGTTTTGAGATACAGGAGACTGGGTATGGGGAGTTTGGGGTTGAACTGAGGCTTTATTTTCCGACTGAGAGTGGCGAGAAGGCGCAGTATAGGGAGCACTATCTTGTGTTGACATACTGGGGGAGTCCGGAGCAGCAAGCCGCGCAGGAGGCGAAGAATTGGATTGTCAGTGAACGGGTGGAGACGATTGAGTTCAATGAGCCGACTGTCGACTTCGCCAAGACACTCACTTCGGAAGAGCAGTTCAACTGGCTGAAAGTGAAGAAAGGGCGAGGGAAGGGGAAGAAACCGGAGTATGTGTTCGAAGGGGAGATTGATCCTTCTGCGCTGCTGCCTGAGAAGGCGCCAGAGGGAAAAGATGGCAGTGGGATGGGTGCTGGAGCTGCGTGGAGTCAGCGGTATGAGAGGCAGGTCATTTCGCAGTTGACGAGTAGTGAGAAGATACTGCAGGGCATGATTGAAGAGGAGCAGGGGAAGATGGAAGAGAGGAAGAGGCGTATGGAGGAGTTGGGAAGGGCGATAGAGTCAAAAGGGTGAGATGCTGTGTTCTTTGAATGACTGCGTACTTAGCGGGGCGTTGGTAAGTGTGCCTTCGATACCCCAAAAACGAAAGCGCACCACTCGGAGGACAACGCGTGGGCCCGATCTGTGCAGAGACCGCTGTTGGTGTCACTCAAACGCAGCTTTGGACTTCAAATGCTGTTATACATCAAACTGCAACAATGGAATGTCTGAAGAACCGCGACGGAGAGCGGCCACTTCGACTCGCCGCCGTCGACATGATCTGCTTCCTTGCCACTGGTGTGCCGACTACGGACGATGTTGACCTGCTTGGACGAACGACCCAAATCCCTACATGAAGGTGGTTCAATCCATTTTCAGCCCATGCAGCCTCGCCACTTTCTCATCATGGACCTCCGTATGCACACCCAACCTCGCCTTCGCAGGTTGCTCATGCCGACAGAATCTCTGGAGCAATTGCAGGTTGTCCACCAGCTCTCCCATCGTCGGCGCTACACCTCGCATTACCGCCGCCGGCATCGCATCGGTCCCTTCATGGATGAGCGTATAGGCCAGCTGCTTTGCGATCGGATTTCGGGAAGCGAAGAGATGGGTGTTTCTCCAAGAAGCCACTCGACCGGCCTGTGATGCTATGCATACGCTCGCAGCATTGAGAACCAAGCCGATTTGTATGAGATAGTGGCGCGGATTGGCGAGCACTTCGTTCGTCCGTGGCGCTATCGGCGTCTTCACGGTGCTCACATCGCAGAAACCCTGCAGGAGAGGATTGACTACGAATGGACAGTCGATTGTCGCAAGACCGCGGATGATTTGTGCCGCACTGGTGTCTGCCATAGCGAAGTCGAAGGGGTATCGTGAAAGCTGGAAGCCAGCTGGATCTGGAGCGTGATGAGTTGAACGAAGGAACAGGGCAATCTGCAGAATCGAAGACCGTTCGATCGTAGCTCGCCACAGCCTGCACACGCGCTGCACGGCGAATACATTGCGAATCGGGAGCTCGAGCAGGATTCCCTCGAGTAGCTCAACAAGTGTGAGAACCTCGTGGACCGCCATATCCTTTCTCGAAATCGTCTGTCCTCTCCCACTAACCTGGCGTGTGTGTAAGATCATGTACAGTAAGCTGCACGTTTACTGCTAGTACCACGGCATCCCAGAGAGATATCATATTCTACCCAAAGGATCTGTTGTAAACAGCACAAGTGCGGCTTCCGTCAAGCCACGGCTGTCAGCAAAGGGCATGCAAGAGAAAGCACAATGCGTGCCTCCCAGCCGAGAACATAGTCTGTTCTGTCAATGCATGCATTTGATTCATCGTCATATCGCCGTCCCTCTCTCAAAGCTCTCCCGTATATCCGCGGTATACTTATTATAAAACCTCGCCAGCTTCTGATTGAACTGCTTGTTCTTCTCGTTGATGAACGTGACATCCCCACTATCATCGCCCTGCCCGCGGTCCCTCCGCTTCTTCAACCGCACTTCTTCAGCCTTGCGAATATCCTCCACCAACCGATCGACCGACGCGCGATCCGGCTTGTTGTCGACAAAATTCGTCGAATCCGCAGTGGAGTAGAACGCCCCATCCTTATCCACCGCAATCAACTCCCCCGTCTCGGTCTCCACGATCTCAAGCCCACCGGACTGCACCGCCCTTCCCACAGCCACTCGCTTACTTCTCTCATACTCCGCCTTCCTGTCCTCCCACCCCGCCTTCTCCATCCCCATAACCTGCCTCTCATAGATCTTCCCCGCCTCAGCAGCATAACTCTGGAACGCCACGCCCTGCCTCGCAGCCTCCTTCTTCTCCAACCGCGCATCCCAATCCTCTGCTTCCTCGACAGTCCAGTCCCAGGCGCGCTTGCGCTCGAAGTCTTCGCCTGCGGCTTCGGTAGAGGCTTGCAACAGCTTGTGCTCGGCTATGTTTTTCTTGCGGGATAAGGCGGTGAGTTGCGAGGGGTCGGTGGAAACGCGCTTGGCTTCTGCTTTGGTGTCTTTGAGGTTTTCTTTGCGGGAGGTTTGGTTGCGGGCACGGAGGGCGGCGAAGCGGGAGGCGCGGTCGGTGGGGTCGGCGGTGGATGCTGCCAAAGTGAATGCCGGAGGCAAGTTGGCGGTGGTTGTGGCTCCATCTTCGGCAACGGCAGCGCTGGAAGGATCGACTTCGCAAGTGTCGTCGCCGTTGGTTTCGGGGTCCTCAGTCGCAGCGAACATGCGCTTTGAGCTTTCAGCATCATCTTCCAGGCTGGGCGAGCCTTTGCGCTTCAGTGAGGGTGCCATTGCGATGATCGATCTTGACGTGCAGTGGAGTCGTAGTGGCGAGATTTAGGGTGCAGTAGTGAATCCTCGTCTGCAACCATGAACATGTGAGGACACATGACTCGCGCGCAATCCCAGCATGTACAATGCTTTTTGAAAGTCTGTGCCGGAGTCTGAAGTTTGGCCTTCAGGGTCACCTGACATAAGGTATCGAAACAATTGAATCTTGGCGATTGTCATCACAGTCACACAACCAGATGGAGAATAATGTCTCAATGCTAGCGCAAGCTCTAGATTTGCAATATAGTGTGCAGCAGGCGTGCCTATGGTAATTCCGTAGGCGATTGTTCCAAGCTCGAGTCAGGATTTCCGGCATAACCTTCAAGAAGAATGCCCTCCACCGCACACCATCTTCGTGCTTGATTCAAGGTAACCTGACACGTGCCTGACTACACACAGCTCGACTCTGGCATCTTTGCGACATTGAGCTTTGCGACCCTTTCGGCTCTATATCAGGCTGCTGTACAATATTACCAGGTTACAGTGTGTCTGAACCAAGGTAGGATCCCAGAACGGCAAGTCGTCGATCATTGAAGTCCACATCTGCCTGGTCACGCCTCAGCTATGTATCCTCAAACTTTCAAATAAGAGAACTGCTTGGGCTCTCGGATTAAGACTGCGTCCTCTCACTTCTTCAGAGTCCCTACATTTACAAGTACGACCAGAGTACATCGTTCAGGGCCATGTCACGAGTCCTGGAGCCTGGGAAGCTCACTGCGGTCTGCTGCGCCACAGAGATCAGTGCGGAGGTGACCACGCTTAGCTGCCACTGTCATTTCGCCACTCTGACTACTCTCATGATCTAGGCGAAAGGTCACCTCTTAGAGCTCAACAAGCTATTCGAGCACCTTGAACAGACCGACTTGGTCTTTGTCGACAGCATCACCAAGTCATACCTCGAAGAGGACAAGCGAGGTCATGTCAGCACCAGCTCAGCAAGTTCCGACTTCGTCGACAAGACTCCGGAAGAATGCTCGCAAATGCTGTTCGACATGTGCAAAGCAGGCTCGAACATCAACTACGAGAACTTTGTCATCTACGCCGCGCGCTCAACCGATGACCACGCCGTCTTAGTAGCAGGTAAAGAGTACCTCGTAGATGACACTACCGATCAGGATCAAGGTACGCAGCTGCGGTCAGTCCGTATGGGTATGGGTCTAGTGAAGGATCGAACGCTATCCTACCTTGTCAACGGTGATTTCCGGGAAGATGTCGTGGAGCTCAAAGCCGAGAAGATGGAGTACTTTTGCGACGCGATGCTTGGGATGTACTGAGCCCGGAGGAGGAAGAGAGGGCGTGGGGTCCAATTGACCGTGCGCTCCATCGAATTCCCGAATGAGGATATGATCTCTGACCGACTGCCATTTTCTAGCTAAGCCAGCTGGCACCTACAAGCTGCATGAGCCGGATATTGCAGACTTGATCCCTCCACACCGACGACGAGAATTGCTCCTCGATAATGGCGAGCGAGTCTTGCGCGGCGATTTAGACGCGGATAGGAATTGGAGCAAGGAAATATTCTTCATGGATGGCAAGCCCGCACGATTCGTCAAGGAGCTCCTCGGCGACGAGAAGAGTCCTGGCCTCAGACCGGACGCTGATATTCCGGCCTTGGACGCTGCTATTGCGCAGGCGAAGCGCGACAGAGCTGAGAGAGAGGCCGGATCGTCGATATAGCGTTTGCTGACACTGACCGCAGGTGAAGGCTACCTGGATGCAGACAATGGCCCTGATGATCAACGCGCACCTGTGGAGTCTGTGCGCATGAACATAGATCTAGTGAGGGAGCGGCTGCTCTTCTACCTGGATGATGGCGAAATGACAGAGGATGTCGTGAGAGCGAAACGGAGAGAGGATCACGTTCTGACGCGAGAGAACGCAGAAGATGAGCTGACGCCGGATGAGTTCCACAGGGCGCATGGCTCATCCCACTGTGAGTATTGAATCACGTGCGCGACTCTCTAGTAACCACTGACGAAGCCATTCTAGGTGACGAGCAACGGCCGACTAAGACTTACAAGGTTGCCGACATAGATTCGTCGAAGTCTTACAGGCCAGTGTCCCACCGATACTTCTTGCACGACGACGGGCATGTCAGTATGATGTTCGAGCCAGTCGACGATGAACGGATCGACTTCGTAGGCATGATCGTGCCGGCCGGTCGCAAGTATACACGAATAGTCAGAGAGCTGTCTGGAGATGAAGTTATTGCCGATCTTGGACCGAAGGTTGACACTAGCGCAGTCGAGTCTGCTTTTGCGATGCTCAGGGCTGAAAAGGCTCTTCGGGAGGCCAGTACAGATACGTGGGATCCTTCAGAACCAGGATCTAGTCTGTCGATACTATGATGGTATACTTTCGCCCATACTAAGTATCCTCGATCTACTTGGTGTGAGCACAAACAGACTCTTGCAGTGAACTTCGGACAAGAGACCACTTTGAACGTATTGCAAGCGGTCTTTGGAAGGTTCTCGTACGCAACATGATTCAGGCACAGCAACGTACACCTCCGGCCGGACCTCCACCTGTGGCGATCGTCTTCCCTGCACACCAGCGCGACGAGCCCTCTCCATCACCTCCGGTCCATTGAGAACTGTCTCCTCTTCGTACGTCAACTCTGAGTACACATCTTTAGCACGGAGCACATTATCTTCATGACGCCTCGCCTTGATCTGATCGCTCGGCACATCGGCATACGCAACGAAGTACAGCCCGATCTAATGGTTCGCCAGCTCCATGTCCATGCGCACCGAGTAGTTGACACCACCACCCTCGACTCGATGCTCCTTTCCGACCACTAGAACGCTCCCATCCACCAATGTCCGATCATCGAAGATGGCAAAACACTCGTAGTTGATGTCCGAGCCAGCCTGCCACAGCTCGAGGAGCATTTGAGAGCACTCGTCGGGTGACTTGCCCTTGAACGGGTTGTCTGGTGGGCTGTCGGAGACTTCGTCGATGCCGTCTTCCTAGAGGTAGATCTTGGTCATGCTGTCGATGAAGACAAGATCGATGCCGTCCATGAAGTCTACCGTCTTTTCCAGCATATCATTCTTCGCCTGTACAACACGTCAACTAAGGGTGTTACATCACACTCTGTATGGGTCAACTGGACTTGGACGAGGTCGGAGTACTTACCTCTGCACTAATATCGGCCACGCAACAGACTGGCCCGAGCCTTCCGAACTCGACGATGCGAGGCATATGAGCCACACGCTATCGCTATACGATGGCTGGTGACAGCCATTCACCGAGCACTGATTTGTAAGCAAACCTTCGATGTGCCGTGATACGTGGCATCGATCGTGAAGTTGGATTGTATTGTGGCTACTAGCTCTAGATTATCGACATGCATGCATGTCTGGGCGGTCTAGGCATCCCAGGCAACACCACTACAAATCTCGTCTCACCAACCACGTCTCTAACAAATCTGGAGGTGCAGCCTTGACCATGACATGCACGTGATCGATGCCTGGAATACTCTGCAAGCGGACCCAATTCTTGAACCACATGATCCCACGCTTGACCTCCTCGGGCTTGGCTCCACGATGCTTCGCCAACGACTGCACGAAGTATCGATCGACAAACTTCTCAACAATGTCTCTCGACTCGGGAGTCAAGTCGCCTTGGTCATCATCAACATCGATTGGTGTCCGAGTCCAGACGACGAGGTGCTTGATGCCATGTTCAATGCCATACGGCCAGTCGTTCGCAAGCACAACAAAGTCACGCACGTCGGCGAATGGCGTAGCAGAGTGGTAAGTGAACGATGTTCGCGACACCGGTAATGACGAATCCTTGAGAGTCCAATGAAGCCGTTCCTTCATGACGAAGTTGTTGATGCTGCCATACTGTCGCTTCGTATCGTGTGACCAACGAAGATATCTGTGCAGGTCGGAGGGGAAGCGTTTCAAGGCTTCGAGATCGTTGTCCACTTCATATGATTCAGTGTTCGGTCTGATACTCGAGAGCTGAACGAAGATTCATACCGACGATCTGCCTGAGATCATCCCATGTGTATCGATGGAACTCATCGTCGGGAGTTGCCAATACTTTGCGATCGATTGCGGTCAAGGGGAAGGGGGGATTGTTGAGATCGAATTCATCATCGACGCTTCCCATAGCGGTCTGAAGAGCCCTCTCACGCCGCCAGATTGCTGTAATGGACTCATCTTCGTCAATGCAAAGTGGCGGCTGCGTTGTACGAATGTAGACCTTCTGTCCCAACCAGAGCAGCGGAAAGAGGCCGCGGTGATTTTTGGTGGGGTCATATAACTTTATGCCATTGAGTCTCGACATCACCTCCATCTTCGTTAGAAGACAGTGGTGCTAGGAAGCAGTGCGAGACTCAAAAGAAATGTCGGCAAAGGTGATAGAACAGCCTTCGGGCCCGCTGTCTACCAAATACATCACCGGCGTGTACATACCCTCCGCCGTCCTCGTCATCGGCACAGCAGTGTTCAAGGCCCAATGGCTTCCGCTTGCTGTAGCCGTAGCAGCAGCATTGGGTGGCTACACATTCTACAGTAGTCGTATGCTTAGATTGTATCCCTTAGCGAGCAAACCACATCACTGATAGCCCTCAGAAACGAAGAAAGTCCTCATCCCCGACAAATTCCAAGAGTTCCCTCTCACAGAAAAGACGATCCTCTCCCACAATACCGCAATCTACCGCTTCGGCCTCCCTACGCCTAACAGCATCCTCGGTCTACCTATTGGCCAGCACATTTCTCTTGCTGCCCATCTTGACGTCAAAGACCCCAAGACCGAGAAGACCGAGAACAAGGAAGTCGTACGATCCTACACACCAATCTCCTCGGATGTTCACCCAGGCTTCTTCGACCTACTCATCAAGAGCTATCCCACCGGTGACATTAGCAGACATCTGGCTACGCTGAAAGTAGGAGATGTGATGAAAGTCAAGGGCCCCAAAGGCGCAATGGTGTACACGCCAAACATGGTGCGGAAGTTCGGCATGATCGCTGGAGGGACAGGCATCACGCCTATGCTGCAGATCATCCGCGCGATTGTGCGAGGGCGGAAGAGTGGCGATAAGACGGAAGTTGACCTTATCTTTGCGAACGTGAATGCGGATGATATTCTGCTACGTGATGATCTGGACCAGCTGGCAAGGGAAGATGCTGGTGTGCGAGTGCATCATGTGTTGAATAACCCACCGGAGAAGTGGGATGGCGGTGTTGGATTCGTCACGGCAGATATCATCAAGGTGAGCGCCTAAGTACGCCATGCAACGGAGCCGAACTGACAGTATTTACAGCAACGTCTACCCGCACCTGCAAGCGATGTCAAGGTCCTCATCTGCGGACCGCCACCCATGGTCAGCGCGATGAAGAAAGCCACGGAGTCGCTGGGCTACGAGAAGGCACGACCAGTGAGCAAGCTCCAAGATCAGGTCTTCTGCTTCTAGACTGTGCATTATGCGCAACGTATGGAAATTATGACATAGACGAGCAGCGTCGAGCTACGCTCGAGCGAACAATCGAAGTCTCCGCCTTTGAATTGCCGCTTTATATGTACATAACATCCACGTGGCTCGAGGGATGACGCACGCCCACCGCAAGTATGGGAACCGGTCGTCAGAGGTAGTGCGATACGATGAGATTGGCAATGTAGTACAGTTGACTAGATTGCACTCGTCGTGCCGATGATACCAGCCTGCTGCGCTGTATTGAGCGTGATCCCAAACCACTCCTCCAGTGCATTCACTCGATCTGATTCGGTCTCGAAAGCCGTCGGCTCTCCCTTGACGCCTTTGACTTGCTTGTAGACACTCTTGCCGAACAGGACTGTAGTGCCAATGACCTCTAGCCCATGCTCGTCCAGTATGCATTTGGTGCAAAGAACAGTGTAGGTGAAGAAGCTCGAGGGACCTGAACAGGGAAATGACCAATCAGACTTGATGTGTGAGACAAAGGGATAGACACCGACTCACTCGTAGACGTATGCAGATTCATAACCTCGTAGTCCCCAGGCAGGAAGTCCACGTAGTCCGGGAAACAGTACACAGCCCTCCACTCTGCGGCCGTCCCCTCTCGCCGTTCAAGCACCCACATCCTCGCTCTCTCGTCCTCATCCTCCCCGATAGTCTGGAACTTTGACCTGACGTACTCATCCGGAGCAATGTTGCACACTTCCTCCAGATGCACAAGCCGTATGGGGCTCGTAGGTCCTCCAGAACCAAACCCAATATCGACCAGATACCTCTTTTCATCTATGGTAACGATATTAACCATATGACTCCAGCCCATGTAGTTGACTTCAGCTTCGGGATCGCTAGAGCCTTGATTACTATTCACCCTCCCGCCTGTGGTGAGCACTTCGAAGCCCAAGGCGCGGAGGAAAGTGCCAAAGAAGGCGTTGAGTTCCATGCAGTAGCCACCGCGGCCGGTATCCTGTGTGACGATCTTGGTGAAGACATCTTGAGGATCGGTGGATACACGATGGTCGGGGGAGTAGTGAAGGCTGAGGGACTCGAAGGGGATGGTGCTTAGGGCGTGTCGTTGGAGGGCTGCTAGCCAGGGGAGGCCGTGTGGGCCACGGGCGAGGGAGGTGGTGGAGGCATCGTCCGGTGGCTTGCGGTGTTGGGAGGGAAGAGATATGCGGTCATAGATTTGATGGACTTGGGAGGTGGTGTAGGAGGCACGTGTGGGCATCGCGGGAATGTGAATTTAGGAAGCAAGCTGTAAACGTCGAATATGGAGATTGAGCCATGAGAAATCCCATGCCTCGAGTACAGCGCCTACAACAGAAAGCTACTCGCTCTATTTCTGCGGGTATTACCAAGATCGAGACACGAAGCTAGGACTATATGCGGTCTATTCGTGTTTTGCCTGGAGGCTTTAAGACACAAGACTGATACGATCATCGGCCCACTCAACGCTATAGTCGCAGGCTGCAAGCTCCTGAGCGCCGAGCGACTCAGCGAGATAAATGCCAGCCACAAGAACACGATGACCGACTCAAGTCTGCTCCCATGAGCACCGCTCTGCGATCACGGAGCGCGCGATCCTTCGACCACTGCATCTTCTGCCGCCAATAGATTCGCAGATTAGCGCCTGGCGTTACGTCCGATCCCAGGATCCATCGTGGCAATAGGGCATAGTTGTATATCCCTCACAGTCATCGTAGCTGGACCTTCGCGACGCAAGAGTGAAGGCCTCATCGTCAGGAACCTTAAACACGTGAGCTGCCCATTGCCGTACACATGTGGCCAAACTCCGCAGCCAGTAATTGACCGCTGGCGTTTCGGAGATAGGTAGGTAACAGCCTGATGTGTCGACGAGCTGGACAGGAGCGCCTCATCGGTACGCCACCCTTTGGCCGCCCTCCTCCCGCTTCTCCATCTTCGCCTGCCGCTTGCTCTGCCCAGCCGCACTCGCATCACCGGGCGCAGCGTCCTGACTAGCACCTCCCAGTCCCTGCAGGCCAGATCGTGCACCGCTGAAAGTAGTCCACGCGAGCCAAGCCGAGTACGCTGGAATGACCACCCAAGCCCACCAGGCGCGATTGCCAAGCACAGTGGCAAGTCCGATACAGCCCCAGCTCCAGTACGTGATGTCCCACATCCACTCAGTCAGACCCTTGGCTTCGAGATCCTCGCCTGCGCGACGGACGGTGCCATCTGGGTTGAAGGTGGGTCGGGCTGAGCGTTCGAACCAGAGCTCGATTGCTAAAGAAGGTAGGGCAAAGATGAGCCAGAGATAGAGATTGCGCGAGGACAGGAGAACGTTGACAAGGAGGAATACGCCATTGACTGCCAAAGAGATCAAGTGCAGGCGATTGAGAGATGCGGCATTGCGGGCAGCCTGGACCTTGGTGGCTTTCTGACGATGATATGAGATTGCGTACTTACTGGGTACATGCGGCGTCCACTTACTTGTGCCATGGCGAAGGTTGTCTCTCTTGTCTGTCGCTCTCCGAGTCACACGCTGTAAGTACAAAGGTGTGTAAATGGCAATTGTACGAAGACGACAGGAGGGTGATGTCGAGTTTCGATGCCAAATGCGGAAGTGGGGCCTGAGGCTCTGCGGGTGAGGTTGGCGGCTAGAAGCGAGCCAAACATCAACATCGAGTCGACAACCACCTAACAGCAGTACCCGAGTGCAATTCAAGCCATTCGCAGGCACGCCTGTTCGCGATGGGGAATGCAGATCGTGTCCAGTGTACGATACCTATGACTAACGGTCGCACATGAACCCTGCTATGGTCACGAACGCATTCAACGACGCCGACTTCCCCCAAATGTGCCTACACGAAGACGCACGTGCTGTTCGCGACCATCACTTGGACTGATCTGCGCTTGGCTGCGCAGGAGAGTGACTCGCCAATCATCCTCAACTGTGGTCGAGGTACTGGACTTCCCACATCACCAAAACGCATCGCCAACATGTCGCCCACAGGCATTGCAGCATCACAGCTGCGGCAACTCATATTCTACCACCTCGACAATGACATGCTGGACAATGCCAACTTCCTTGCTGGCCGATTACATGCACTGGAGCCGCGCAATCCCGACAGCTCTCATTTACTTGCGCTGTCATATCTGAGGAAGTACCGCAACATGGCAGCCTACGATGCGGCACAGAAGTACGGCTCGAACGGCAGACACTTAGGTTGTGCATTTGTCTTCGCACAGGCATGCCTGGCGCTGGAGAGGAACCTGGAGGGTACAGCAGCGTTGGAGAAGGCGCGAAGTCACTGGCAAGGGAAGAGCAGTTGGGGCAAGACCTCGGAGACATCGAGGCGGCATCTGCCTGATGCACCCGCGGTACAGACACTTCTGGCGAAGCTGTGGCAAGCTCACGGCGATCTTCGCAAGGCGGCAGACTGTTACGTCGAAGCACACAAGGCGAACGCTTTCATTTGGAGCGCGTTCGAGGGACTGTGTGATGTTGGAGCAGATCTCGATGTGGAGAAGATGTTCAGGCCCACGGTAGGAATGGGACACTCCGGAAAGGCGGTGGCACCCTCAGAAGTCTACCAGGATCAACCACGAGTGGTGTCCAGACCGCTGGCATCACAGCCGAGCTTCATCAATGCCAACATCTTGACGCCATCGAGTGATCCTTTCAACAACAATCGACCGATGCATGCGGAGAGTGGCTTCGTCTTACCGAAGGTACCAAGTAAGCAGAGGATAGCGTCCGAGTGGGACACACCCACAGTCAACAGCAGTGGAGACTTGGAACATGAAGACGCCGCGATGAGCGATCCGCTGGGTCAAGATCTCGAACGGCAGGAGCGACTTGCTGTTGGACCTCGGCACGCGCGAGTCGCGTCGTCAATGGCCGCACCCGATCGAGTGCGGCACAGAGCGCGCGGTGTCGCAACTGTGGACTCTCACAGCACCGCAGGACCGCCCAATCCGTCAGGTAGAACGACAGCAGCGGGCACACACAAGCGCACATTTTCTGGTGCGCCAACACAATCCAGTATGGCTTCTGAAGACTCCTCTGGCCCACCAAGGAGAAGCAACCGATTGTTTGGCCAAGGGCCAGCAATCAAGAGCGGTCGGCCTGCCGTGGAGCTGGTGTCATCAGTACTGATGAGAACAGACCGTGACGTGCGCCCCGCTCGCGCAGCTACAGGGACTAAGGGCAGATCTACCGTCGGTAGAGTCGTCAGCGGGAACCGCACGATCAAGCCTCCAGACCCATCGGAGAAGGACAAAGACAACACCAGAAGGGCGCCCAGTCGGAACCGTGAGAAGTCTGTCGGTCCAGCATCAAGCCACGTTGTTGCCTCTACGGTGCAGGTCAGACAGGTGAATGTGCCGAGCATGGATCAGCAAGCCGAGCAGGAGGCTCTCGGGGGTCTCCTGAAGAGTTTGAAGCAGCTTGCGATCGGACGATACGCCGCTTCGAACTACGACTTGCCCCATGCCATTTCCTCATTCGATTCATTACCCGCATCGCAGCGAGAAACGCCATGGGTGCTGGCCCAGCTAGGCAGAGCGCATTACGAAGCTGCAGACTATCGAGAGGCAAAAGTCTGCTTCACGAAGCTGATGAAGCTCCAGCCGTCGCGCATAGAAGACATGGAAGTATTTTCGACCGTCCTCTGGCACCTCAAGAAAAACAGCACGCTAGCCTGGCTTTGTCACACACTCCGAGACCAGCACTACAATGCTCCTGAAACTTGGTGTGCAGTCGGCAATTCCTTCTCGCTAGCCAGAGAGCACGATCATGCCATCTCAGCCTTCAAGCGTGCCACGCAGATATCGCCGAACTTCGCATACGCCTGGACACTCATGGGCCACGAATACATCGCCAACGAAGAATTCGACGCAGGGCTCTCAGCTTTCCGTAAGAGCGTCGCGGCTGATAAGCGTGCCTACGGAGGCTGGTACGGCCTTGGGCGATCCTTTGAACGCATGGGCAAGCTTGAGGAAGCCGAGCGGCACTACCGAATCGCAGCGTCTATCAATCCCTCGAACTCGACATTGCTCGTGTGCATCGGTGTAATCTATGAGAAGCTGCATAAGAAGGAGAATGCGCTGGACTGCTATACGCGCGCTCTTGTGCTTACGCCTGCATCGGCACTGGCGAGGTTCAAGAAAGCGAGGGTGCTGATGCATATGCGGGACTTTCCGTCCGCATTAGACGAGCTGGAAATTCTGAAAGGTGTGGCGCCAGATGAGGCGAATGTGTGGTTCCTGCTTGGCAAATGTCTCAAGGGACTTGGGGCGAGAGGGGAGGCATTGAAGGCTTTTACTACAGCTCTGAATTTGGATGTGAAGGTGAGTATCTGGTCTTCATTGGAGTTGGGCGTCGCTAGACTGACACATCTGGACAGGCCTCACAGTTCATCAAAGAAGCCATGGAGTCTCTCGAAGACGACGAGGACATGGAAAGCGAAGAGGACTGAGTGGCTTTGTGATTCTGCATTGCGAGGGTGGGGTATGACATGACAGGATTCTGGCATCGGCGGCGGTCTGGATTTGCATTGCGTGGACGCGCGGTTTATGGTTCGAGCATTGGCAGACGGTGGAGAGCGGCATGTGCATGGCTTTGTATGACTGGCATGCTCACGACAGTTCTGGTCCAGGTCCGTGAGATGGCTACTGCGTAGAATGTGCATCGCTTTCAATCCCAAGTAATCCACCGACCGGGTCGACCGCCGTTACACTTGGGATTCTTGGATCTGCAGATGCGATATTGTAAGGTGGAACGTTACTACCGTCCCGTCGTCTGAGCTGTACAAAGGTCCAGATGGATCCGTTGGCATCCTCACCTGCGTTTAGCTGGCCACTTTGACTTAAACATAGTGTCTAGCCGCCAAACGACAATTACTCGCCACGATATGATGTATGCAAGCTGAGGCAGACGTAGGATGAAAGGTAGTAATACCGGCATCATACCTTAGCATATGTGCAGTAGGTTTCATGTGTAAGCGACGCAAGCGTGCAGGCGTGCCGTGCCTGCAATGGAGCGGAGCACCCCAGAAGCTTAACACGAGCTCGAAGGCTCATCTCCGCCTCGACTTGTAATACCCTTGGCCTGATCTTCGGGCGTCTAGGCGTCCTCTCAGACGTCAAAGTTGAGCACCCACGAAGTTCACGTGACTCTATTGGACTAGATGGTACTGCTGGAGCGTTGTCGCCTCACTTCCACGTCGTACGCATGGTCTAGAGCCGGTCAGTTTTCCGTTCAGGCTCAGACAAAGGCCAGCCGATCAAGTGGGCGCTCTACCCAAGCCTTACGCTAGTTGCGTATGTGCTTCCGGTTCATGACGGGATAGCGACGCGGTCTCGGTCTTGACTCCGGCCTCTGAGCAGTCAGTGATGGTATTCCAGAAACTCAAAACGATGTTGAGCGGGTTTGTCTCCCTTTCTGTGTGTACAAAGCCATTCCCCCATTCGAAATTCAGCACGAATTCGACATCTTCTACAGCGCACCCAGTGCTTTGCTCTGCCAACAGACGGAACACATCCCCGACAGTCTAAATTATTTCAGCTACTGAGCCACACGATGCTCGAGCAATATACTCAGCGAGTCAGCAAAGCCTGCGACAGATGCCGAATGAAGAAATGCAAATGCGACGGCAATATTCCCTGCTCCAGATGCAGATTTGAGAACAAAATATGTGCTTTTGAGTGGGTACTGCTGCCTTCCGTCGCTTCAATGTCCATATGTGCTAATGACAAAACAGTCGGCGGATGATTGCTCGGAAAACTGCACGTCCAGAACGGTACTACGAGCTACTCGAGGAGCAACAAAGCCAACTTGTTGCTGCCGTACAGGAAATGCACTGGTTGCTCCAAGTCGCTGGAGCGTGGCCAGGCTCAAAGTTGGCAGAAACCAATGGTCGTCCTTTCGTCCACGATATAGTGGCAGCCCTGGGCCTTCCAGTAGCTCGAGACAATACGACCGGTGAACTCGAGGTGCTCGAGGAGAATTGCTCAGCTGAGTCCGCTGCATCGGATCAGAGCAGACCCGCTTCCGTCCGGTCTCGACGTAGCCCAGGATTGCTGCCACACGCTGTGGAGACGGTCCAGTGGCGTGCACCAGATAGAGTCTCGGTGCCTCCTGGGTTCTTCACGCCTCCCTCGCTCCCTACAGAGGAAGCTACCGTGGAGACGTTCTGCTCAATAGATGAAGATGCGGATCCAACCGCTAGCAGCTGGCAATTCGATACCTTGGCCGATGATGCAGCCATGATTGCCCGCGCACAGTGTGACGACAGATTGCCATCCGCCACTGTAGCAATGCAGTCTAATGACAGTGCCGTTCAGGGCTACATGGGCTGGACGGATAGTAGTTATTCCATGCCACTGTTTCCCACGCCCTTGCTTCTGGACGATTCGACTCTGTCATTTACCTGCGATCCGCTTTTGTACAACCCGACATGGGCGACTCCAGCTCCAGCTCTGACGCGCGATCTCGATGACCCGCCATGGACACTACAGGCCGGATTCAGCCATATACCAATGCCGTGAGCGTAGGACACGCAGATCGAATACCATAATGCTGAAAACTCCACGAAAAGCATCTACGCAGGCAGACTGTTCCCACGCGCCGGTAGGGTAGCTACGCTCGCAACCCAATCAGCACTGTCTCCGTCCAAGGTGCGTCAACGCCGCAGCGCACAAGGCCTTGACTCCCGTCTCCATGGTCGGCTGAATGACAGGTGCAAACAGTGCACCGTGGTTGACGGGAATATCCTCAGCGATTCTCCTATTTGCAACTGCCTTGTCCCACTTCTCATGCTCAATACCGCCAATGAACCACATACAATATGGGCGACCAACACTGGTCGCTAGATCCGACACATCTTCGGAAGCGTTGGAAATGACTGTGTTGGGATCGAATGAGTCGCCGAAGACCGCTGCGAAGGAGTTTCTTAACTTCGTGGTGACCGTATCGTCGTTGACTGTCAAGGGGAATTTGCGGATCTGTTCAAATGTAGGCGGCTTCTCACAGCCACTAGCCTCGCACTCCTACCTCGGTCAGTAGCTCCCCTGTGCGAAATGACCACACAAGGGTACGTACCTTCTCTACGATTCTCTTCATAGCCTTCAAGATCCTCTCCTGGTGTCCGCATGTTGACTCCTGATATCGATCTTGAGTACAGCTCTATCGGCGATCACATTCTCCGCGTGTCCCACCTGAAGACTCCCTACAGTGAGTACTGCTGCTTCCGTTGGGTCGACTTCTCTCGCCACGATTCCTTGCAGTCGTAACACGACATTCGCCGCCAGTACGACAGGATCGATGCAGAGATGCGGCATGCTGCCATGCCCGCCGCGCCCGAACAAGGTGATCTTGAAGCTGTCTGCCGCTGCAACCATGGTACCTTTCCTCACTGCTACATTGCCGGCTCTGAAAGGCATAACGTGTTGCGCGAGCACGACATCGGGCACGGGAACCGTCTTGTACAGTCCATCATTCACCATCGCGTTTGCGCCGGATCCACGCTCCTCGTTCGGTTGGAACAAGACGATCAAGGTGCCCTGCCACGTCTTCTTTACTTCCTCCCCCGCTAGCCAAGCAGATGCCGCGAGAAGGCATGTAACATGCATATCATGACCACACGCATGCATCACGGCGGTCGTAGATCCGTCTTCCGGGTCCGTGAATGTAGCCTTGCTGGCGTACTTGAGACCTGTACTTTCTTCAATTGGTAGGGCGTCCATGTCCGCACGTAGAAGAATCGTGGGTCCATCGCCATTGCTAAGTACGGCCGCGACGCCATGTCCACCGATGGACTTGTGGACCGTGTATGCGCTGATGGCGGCTTGGCTAGCGATTGTAGCGGCTGTCTCGGCCTCGTGAAGCGACAGTTCGGGGTGGCTGTGAATTTGCTTGTAGACGTCCTTATAGGGTTGGAAGTCGAAGGGGAATTGGTTGATCACTTTGGTCACGGCAGACCCTGACGCTTCGTTCTGTAGATCCATGGCTACAGCAGGTAGGACAACGAGGAATTGGGACGAGTGAGAGAAGTTTCGGTGAGATTGCTGGTAATGTCGCGCTGAAGGCTTCGGTTGAATTCAATCGCGCAACAAAGGTGGAGTGTATGAATGATCCGCAGCTTTACATACCGCTGGAGTCAACCGCAGTTTAGATAATGCTGGCAGTGCCTGGCAACTTTTCCTATTGACGTATGGAGGTTGGGGTGCGAGCGTAGAGTGCGTTCTACTTCCGCCGCAACGGCATACTCTACGGTAACCGTATTGCTAACGGAATATAGAAGAATGCCGACGGTTGTCCGCAATAAGTTCGGAGAGAGGAAGCGGCAGCGGAAGTGGGATGACTGTGACGGCAAGGGAACATGTGGGAGACAGCGTAGACGCAATGACTTACTGCCAAAAAGAGAATAACGGCAGACGGTACACGTGAAGCCGAGAGCTAGTGGTCGCTGATGAGATCCAGTCTTCGTGGTAGATTTGATAGACTCAGGATTGTGGGCTTCTACTTCTAAGAGGAAATGCTGATTACAAGCACCACGTCCCATTCGCTATCGTACTACATGGTTATCCGACCACGACTTGTCGCCTATGGAGATCATACAGGCGTTCAGTCTCGCGCGAGTCAATGCTGCAACGCAGATTGGACCAGTCGAGACCGACCGAATAGCGCGACAATCAAGCTCCTCACAGCCTCAGACAAGGCTCAGCGATTCCAGGGAAACATACCTCGTCGAAGCCTGTCGCGCATTCATACGGTACGGCGCTCCCACCCACCGCCTCGAAGAATATGCACGCCAGACGTCTGGAGCCCTAGGGCTGCAGCTACAATCTTTCTACATGCCTGGCTGCATGATCATCTCGATCCGTCATTCGCTTCAGGAGCCGCCTACAGTGCATATTGTTCGATGTGACGAGGGCTTGGTGTTGTCCAAACTTTACGATGCTCACGCGATTTACAGGAAGGTCATACACAAGCAACTGACCGTCGAAGAAGCGATCTTGCGACTGAACGGTATCGCGCATCAGAAGGACACTTTTACCCGATGGCTGCGAGTATCTCGCGTACGGACTAGCGTCAATGAGCATCGGTCCCGTGTCCTATGGAGCCCGCCCCATTGACCTTCCAATCACGTTCCTGTTAGGGTCTTTACTGGGCTTCATGGAACTTGTTCTGGCGCCAGCGTCGGAGTTGTATGCCCACGTCTTGGAGATCTCGGCAGCTATCTTGATCTCGTTCCTCGCTCGAGCATTTGGTTCCATCCCCTCGAGCCCTGAGACCCAACCCTGTTTCTCGGCCATATGTCAGGCGTCACTGGTCATGATACTGCCAGGACTTACGATGACCAAGAGCGCCTTGGAATTGCAATCGCGGAACACCGTCTCGGGTTCCGTGCGTTTAATATACGGAGTCATCATCGTACTGTTTTTGGCCTTTGGTATTACCATAGGTGCCACAATATACGGTGCCATAGACGGCGCGGCAACATCTGCCACCACTTGTACAACCACTTGGCCGTTTTGGTGGCAGGTCATCTTTGTCGCCCCCTTCACCTTCTTCTATATTATAATCAACCAAGGCAATTGGTCGGAGATGCCTGCCATGATCCTCATCTCGCTCAGTGGCTGGTTCGTCAACTACTTCGCCGGCCAACGATTTGCATCCAATCCGCAAGTCACCCAGGCGCTCGGTGCACTTGCTATTGGTATACTCGCATATCTCTGCTCGAGGCTTGGTCACGGCCTTGCAATTGCATTGCTGCTACCTGCTGTATATCTTCAAGTTCCAGGGAATTTTGCAGCCACGGGAAGTCTGATCAGCGGTCTGGCCCGTGCTGATGAGCTGGTTCACCATGGAACGGGTGGCACAACAGATGCCCAGGCTGACACGGCGATCCTGAACGCTGGCTATGCCATGATTGAGATCGCGATTGGGATTACAGTAGGCTTGTCTGTCAGTGCTCTAGTTGTGTATCCTATTAGGAAGACAAAAGGCAAAAGCGGCTTGTTCAGCTTCTGATCATATGGAACATTGTGCTCCGAGGCGACGCTGAGGTACGAAATATGCCCACACGAACATCGGTAACCCGCATGCTGGCTACAGCCACTGCTCTCGTAGCAAGGGCAGAAAAGCATCGAATTCCACTAGCCCAGCAGTATCCAAGTACGCACCTACCTCATAACACTCGAACAGAGTCATCGATGGTGCAGACACTGACGAGGGCCAGATTACAACGTCCTTGATTTGCTGGCACATTGATCTCGAGGCATTAGGCGGCTTTCGGGACCATTTGGCGTTAGCAGCGAACGTCTCTGAGCGACAAGACTAGCACGTTTCTCATCGACTTGCGTTCGCGGTGTCCTGCGATCGCGGACTCGCTCCTAAGCAGCTGTAATCTGCCAGTTCAAGCGTCAAGTCTTCATACCGGTGCGCGATCCACTGTGCCAAGGATTTGTTAGCGATACGTAGCTGCAGGGCATTGTTGAGCATGTGTGCCTCCATTACATGTAGAAGTCACGATACTAGTATTTCGTGAACATTGACATCGCACCTTAGTGAACACAATCACACTGATCTCCAGATGCAGTCTCGGAATCGCGGAATCGCACCGCACGACATGACTTTATCCCGACCGTTTTCCGAACCAGCATCCAAGTCCTCAGTCTTCAACTGCGGCACCTGAATCGGTAACGAGTCGCGTTGCGGACTCACGGGTGGGCGCGAGAGGGTGGGCGTCGAAGATTTTCGTTCGCGAACAGACATAACATGTCATAGGAGGCCGAACTGATCGGCGACACACGCTATCTGTCTATGTAGAACCTCCAAACCACGCCCGCGTGCGAACTAGTTTCAGTGGCTCCGCAGAGGATGCAGATGCGCTACCACTGCCTTCCACTCCGACTCAATACCTTGCAAGCATTTCAGTGCACGAAATGCGTGTTATCAACGCACGTCTAAGGGACCATATCGGTCTTTGTGACATTGTGGTCGCGAACGAGAAGATCTCATCCATCAAAGAGCACGACAGCGAGACAGTGCCTGTCGGCGATGAGATCTACGACGCCAAAGGCTACTTGACTGTTCCTCAGTTCTGCGAGAACCACATACACCTTGATTATGCCAACACGGCTGGAGTGCCGCGCGACAACCAATCTGGTACTCTGTTTGAAGCCATCGAGATCTGGCGTGATCGGAAAGAGGCTGGCCTGACTCGCCCCGAGGAGATCAAGCATAACGCACTTTTAGCTGTTCGATCATGTGTGGAGCACGGAGTGGGCTTCATCCGGTCTCACGCCGACGTCACGGATCCCGATCTCATTGCACTCAAGGTCCTCCTAGAGCTGAGGGACGAAGTGAAAGAATGGTGTGAGATTCAAGTCGTGGCGTTCCCTCAGAATGGTATCATCGCGTTTCCTCACGGCAAGGAGCTGATGGAGAAGGCGATGAGTATGGGTGCCGATGTCGTCGGAGGTATTCCGCACCTGGAGCCTACTTACGAAGACGGAGTGGAGTCCTTGAAATTCATCTTCGACCTGGCGCAAAAGCACAATGCCATGGTCGACGTCCATTGCGACGAGATTGATGACCCAGAGTCCCGCTTCGTGGATATCATGGCCGCCGAGACTACGAAGCGCGGTATGCAAGGCCGTGTGACTGTGAGCCACGCGGTGGCTATGGGCTACTACCCACCCGGCTATCTCGCTCGCTTGCTGCCGAAACTGGTAGAGTCAGAAGTTGGATTTGCTGTTGCGCCTCGAGAGAATCTGCAACTACAAGGACGAGACTTCGGAGCACCTACACCGCGCGGGGTAGCGCCGATACGCATGCTGGCCGATCGTGGCATCTCCGTGGCTTTCTCCCAAGACTCCATCTGCGATCCGTGGTATCCCATAGGGGACGGCAATCCAATGCTCAACATGGACAGCGGTCTACACGTTGGACACATGCTGACGGCTCAGTACATTGATAGATGCCTGGACTTCATCTCCTACAATCCTGCTGCAAATATGGGCCTCCAGGACCGCTATGGGCTCGACGAAGGCAAATCGGCGAGCTTCCTGATATTGGGTGCGACGACCGATCGTGAGGCGTTGCGGATCCAACCCAGGGTGCTATTGAGCGTCCACAAAGGTAAGGAAGTGTTCCGTCAGGCCGCTCCCGTGATAGAGTGGAAGACGTGATGATCGACATGATTGAAGATGTAGGGCAAGATGTGAACTCTACGGGACGCGTCGCACGGGTTCAACGAACATGAGAAGGATGGGTCTCAATCCTGACTGAGAATACACGTACTCACCAAAACGTCGATCGCGTGGGGGGCGATGGGAGTGCCAGCGACACGATTTGTAGTGTGCTCGATTCCATCATAGGTAGTGATTCCTTGCTCAGGGTTCAGGTGACCGATTTTCTGCTCAAGTCCGAGTTTCACTGGACTCAGCCCGCCGTGAGTGTTGTCTCCAGCGAAGCGACTTGACGTTCCACCCTCGTCCGTGCTGTCGGTACGATTGCGGCTTCAATCGTTAGTGGTCTGTGCATCTCCACGCAGCCCAGACTGCGGGGAAAGTGCGACCCGAACAACCCTTGAACGCTCCAGGCCAGCCACGAGGTGAGAAGTGAGGTGAGCCTCGACACACCCAGCTACGCCTGGACCAGCCACTCGGTCCGCCGGGAGTAGCTATGTATGCGCAGTAGATCTGCTGCATCTGTCGCTTCTTCTACCTTGTGCTGGGAAACATTCGTGAGTACTGCATTTCTCCCATCTCATCTGTGAACAGCACGACACTCGACCGAGGTCCATCGAGAGCTTCACGTCATTGTGAAGATCGCCCAGCAGCACGCGACGAACTTCTGACGTTTCACACGTGCAACGCCACCACTGCACCCACCCGCAGCCATGGTGTTCTTCCCTCCCATATGGGCGCCCAAGCTCCCGAAAGTCCCCACGGACATCACTATCGAGCAGTTCATGCTCGACGAGGAGCACGGCCGACATCCACACAGACACTCCCGCAATCCGTTCACAGATGGCCTATCTGGAAAGACGTACAGCCTCCCCGAGGTCAAGCAGAGGGTTGACTTCGTCGCTCGCGCTCTGGTCGAGGAGCTTGGCTTCAAGGTCAATGAAGGTTCGGAGTGGGACAAGGTTGTTGGTCTCTTCAGTGTGAATACGATCGATTACTTGACTGTGTGCTGGGCAGTGCATAAGATCGGCGGTGTGCTCACTGCTGCGAGTGCGGCGTACAGTGCGCCGGATCTCGAGTATCAGCTCAAGCATTCCGGTGCAAAGGCTGTGTTCACCTGCGCAACGTTGTTGGAGACTACGAAAGAGGCATGCGCCAAGTCTGGCATCCCCGAGAACAGAATCTACATCCTGCCTCTACCCGAGAAGGCTGCATTGGGTGCCACGGCGCCAGGCTTGAAGACAGTCGACGACTTCATCGCTCGAGGCGCCAAGTTGCCAGAGCTGGAGAAGCTACGATTTGGCCCCAATGACGGCGCAGAGCGGACAGCTTTCCTGTGCTACAGCTCTGGCACTTCCGGACTGCCCAAAGGCGTCATGATCTCGCATCGCAACGTGATCGCCAATGTTCTGCAAATGTACACTTACGAGGAGCCTGGGCGTTCGAAGCTAAAACCAGAGGCCGGGCAGCCCAAGTATACGGAGAACTGCCTGGGTTTGCTGCCATACTCGCACATCTACGGACTGGTTGTCGTCACCCATACGGGTGTGTACCGCGGAGACGGCGTCATCGTGCTCCCGAAGTATGACTTCGAGCAGCTCCTAAAGTCCATTCAGGATTTCAAGATCGCTATGCTATATCTTGTACCGCCCATGATCATCCACATCACGAAGGCGGCGAACATTGTCAAGAAGTACGATCTCTCACACGTGAAGGCGATCTTCACAGGCGCAGCGCCTCTAGGAGCGGAGACCGCAGAAGATCTGCAGAGGATGTTTCCGGACTGGTCCATCAAGCAGGGCTACGGCATGACCGAGACATGTACTGTGGTGTGCACGTCCGCAACACACGATATTTGGTTCGGCAGCTCGGGTAGCTTGTTGCCTGGGTACAAGGCCAGAATTGTGACAGTCGAGGGTGTCGAGTGCACTGGCTATGATCAACCGGGTGAGCTGTGGGTCAGCACACCAAGTAACACCCTTGGATACTTGAAGAATGAGAAGGCAACGAAGGAGACATTCACGATCGAGGACGATGGCGAGCGGTATACGCGGACTGGTGATGAGGCGGTAGTAAGGGTCAGCCCCGGTGGAAATGAGCATATCTTCATCGTGGACAGAATCAAGGAGTGAGTTTACCGTTTCATCTTGCAGAGTTCTGGCCACATACTGACAACACCACAGACTCATCAAAGTAAAGGGCATGCAAGTCGCACCCGCCGAACTCGAGGCAGTCCTCCTCACCCACCCCGCAGTCAATGACTGCGTTGTCATCGGCATTCCCTCCGAGCGCGAAGGTGAAGTACCAAAAGCCTTCGTCGTCAAAGCGCCGGGCTCGATCGAGGAGAGCGATTCGCTGCTAAAGAGGGACATCTGCAAGCATGTGGAGAAGCTGAAGAGCAATCATAAGTGGCTGAGAGGCGGCGTTGAGTTCATTGATATAGTGCCCAAGAGCCCGAGTGGCAAGATCTTGAGGCGCATGATCCGGGATCAGGAGAAGGCGAAGATGAAGAAGCAGGGTGCGAGATTGTGAGGGAAGATTCTGACGGAGTGTATAGTTGTGTATATATGTCAATCACGTTCTGCAGTTTGAAAGACCTTCTTCTCAACACTAAGGTACTTAAGTGATCACCATCGATGCAGGAGCTGTCGAGAGTTCTACCTGTGATTCCAGCTAACCTCGTTACCGCATCTAGTCCGACAAGACCGATCGGCACGGTTTGGTCTTCTATCGCCGCCTACATATAGCTTGAGATTCCTACCAACGTTTTGTAGCCTTCATCGCCTGAGCTCGATCACCCCTCCATCACATCGATCATGTCCCGTGAGATGCCCAGTTTGCCAAAGACCAACTCGCCGTGCGGCCCTCCGCACGAAACCTCATCCAACTCCTTCTGGCATTCTGAACCCTCGCCTCTCCTCCTCGGCCACAGATCCACACGCCATCTGCCCGAGAAAG
Source organism: Cryoendolithus antarcticus (assembly GCA_002077065.1). Classification (NCBI taxonomy): domain Eukaryota; kingdom Fungi; phylum Ascomycota; class Dothideomycetes; order Cladosporiales; family Cladosporiaceae; genus Cryoendolithus; species Cryoendolithus antarcticus. The sequence goes on from NAJO01000067.1 coordinate 57,070, forward strand.
TCGACGTAGTAGTCATCGGCAGCGGTCTCACAGGCACAAGTGCAGCTCGCCACCTACTCCGCCCAAGTGCCTCTCACAGCAATGTCAAACTCGATGTCCTCATGCTCGAAGCTCGAGAAGCGTGCTGGGGCGCCACAGGACGTAACGGAGGACACTGTCAGCCACTGCTTTTCGAGCATCCCCACGACCCGAGCATAGGCGAATTCGAACTACGGAACTACAACACGCTCAAGCAACTGATTGAGGCCGAAAACATCGACTGCGAGTGGGGTTCTCAGCCCGGCGTGCGAGCGATCTATGGTGCTGAGATAGTCTCGAGAGCGAAGAAGGCGCTGGAAGTCGTGAAGGGCAATGCGCCGCATCTTGCCAATCTCATGCGACTGGTCACTGACAAGACGGAGCTCGCAAAGTGTCGAATTGCTACTGCTGATGGGGCTATGGTCACGAGTGTTGCGGCGAGGATGTGGCCTTACAAGCTAGTTGCGCACTTGTTGGAGGACTTGCTCACGGCGTCGGACTTGCAGGGAACGTTCAATCTGCAGACATTCACGCTTGTGCAAGGCATCTCGCCAGCCAACGCTGGCGAGGGCTACGAGGTTGAGACCGCACGCGGCACAGTACTGGCCAAGCGCGTGATTGTTGCGACGAACGCATACACTTCGTTCGTCCTCCCAACCTTTACAAATTTCATTGTGCCGTGCCGCGGACAGATGTCAGCTCTCAAGCCATTACAATCACTCTCTGACGAGCATCGACTCAAGACAAGCATGGGCTTCGAAGGCGACGGACTAGACGACTACCTCATACAACGACCGAACGAACGTGGCGGACATCTCATGTTCGGCGGCGGAAGGACGAATGCGCGTAGTATTGGCGTAACGGATGACTCCTTCGTCGATCCTAAAACTGCAGCATACCTACGCCGTCAGCTAGTGACTGTGTTCGACTTGCCGGAGAAGGAATCTGGCAGTCAAGCACCACAAGTGGAACTAACAGCCACCCACGAGTGGACGGGCATCATGGGCTTCTCGCGCGACGAAGTCCCGTGGGTTGGCCCGGTTCCTGGGCGGCCTGGTGTATTCATCGCTGCTGGTTTTACCGGGCATGGCATGCCGAACACATTTCTGTCAGGCGCTGCTGCGGCCATCATGGTCCGAGCGGCTTTCGATGGTAGGAACGAGAAGGAAAGTACTGCCAAGGCAATGGAGGAGACTGGTCTGCCGAAGAAGTACTTGTGCACGGAAGACAGGCGGGTCAACTGTCAGCAGATGGAAAGCGTCGAGGAACGGGAGGAGGGATTCGAGAGGGTGCGCAGAGTCATCGCTGTGGTTTCTGATGCGTAACTTGTTGCCTAGAACTTGTCGCGGACAGCGGCAAGTAGTCTGTTGACTGAGGCAGACCTGCTTCATGATCTGCATGCCCTATGTCCGTCACGTGGAGGCCTCGTGGGGTTCGCCAAGCGATGCATATGCAACGACTGCCGTGCTGCTTACGGCTACAATTCGAGTGCGTGTCGACTCAGTCTCGGTGTGATCCTCCGCCGGACTTGAAATACGACCCTGCAGTACTAGATATCCCTCCATGGTGCGATGAGCTGATAGAAGAATGGTCCTGCGCCTGTTTGCGCTGTTTTCAGGTACTTCAGCCTTACGACAGGTCTCACGTCACCGGCATTGTCCCCGAAACTCAATGCTGTGCATCGATCCACTCATGCAGGACAGCAACCAATTGGACGCCTTTGCCATTCTCATAGGCTGAAGGATGCATTCGAAGTGGGCCTTCCACAGTTGTGAGTTCGGAAATCGGCAACACCGTGAATCACCTGAGTCCAGTCACCTGAGTGACATTGCATGGCGGCCTCTTGAGGCATTTCTGGGCATTAAGCGGACGCGTCAGGTGGTGAGAATATATAGAGGTGTAGGGCGTGCCATCGAAATGTATCTGATCTGTTTGCAAGCAGAATATCAACGTACCAAACACTAGCAAGACCCAACTGCACTGCAACATCGTCCACCAATCAACGCCCAAAGATCACAACAATGAACTCCAAGTCTTTCGATCTGCAAATGCCAAAGCGCACTGGCACCGATCTCTCAATGGACAGCACATATTCGGCCAAGTCCATTCCGAAGAACAACAAGCGTCGCACTCAAAGCAGCGGCACCTTCAGCGAGTGCGGCAGGCATGGCAACAAATGGCTCTTCGGAGGCATCTCAATCAAGCAGACTGTCAAGGACGCGCTGAAGCGGAAGGAGTAGTCATGATCTGAGCCCGTACGATCGAGTCAAACCCGAAGTCCTCCAAGGCTTCGACCGAAGACAACCAGCCCGACCTTTCGAAGACTTCGGCGATACCGAACGCCCCAACCCACGAGCCAGTGACGATTGTTCTGGACATGAAAGTCGTTTCCAGGAAACGCCTGCCTGGTTCGAACACACATTCGAATCCAGTCGAGCACGCCCACGGCGACTGAATCGAGCCACTTCCCCCCGCAGTTCATGGCACAGCAGCGGCTATGACACCCGCTCGCAACTAGTCGCAGCAACAATTTTGAGGTGTGCTCCCTCCCAGACGCGCTGACGGCGGTATCTACTGCGCTGAAAAGGCTGCTGGTTATATGAGTCCGCTGGTTAAGGGGGGACATCAATGCCTTGGGAGCCTGCAGAGTTGAGCACGGGATGTCTCAAACAGAGGAGGAGGCAGTATGAAGATGAGCAGTAGGGATGATGAGCCAAATGCTGTAGATAGTGCCAATGGAATGATGTACCTCGCCATATCAGTACATACTATACAGCCCACCAATGCCCTCCGCACACTCGATCTCACCACAGCGGATCACTCCTCCCCCAGTAAAGCAGCGCCCCACCAATAGCAGCACAATTGAACACCCCAATAACATGCCCAAACACCGCCTCCTTAACCCCATACCACCTTACCAACATCAGATCCGCCACCGTAGTAACCAAACCCGTCGCAAAGACCGTCCCCAGCGCCCTGCGATCCCGCCAGTACGTTGCGAAAGCGAGTATAATGATCCCCTTTTCGATATTCCGCGCCGCAATCGCAGCCACTAAGGCGCGTTGGGTGTTGGCGTCTTTCTCGTCCTTGAGGTCTGCGGTGGATTCAGGGCGGGCAGCTGGAAGGGGCAGACCGTAGCCTTTGGCGAATTCGGTCGTGTTTGCTAGGCCGGCGAGGCCGAAGATAGAGACTTCTGCTAGGCCGACGAGGATGGCAAGGCATTCGGCGGGTGGGGGGAGGGTGGACCAGATGTTGCGGGAGGAGCCGAGGGTGGCCATGTCCGGCAAGGGTGGGGAGCTAGTCGGAGGGTGAATGATGAGCTTGGTATGGTGAGCGATGCTGTGTGTTGGCGACCCTCCAGTCGGTATCGAGTCTGGACCTTCGACGTGTTGATGCTCGGGAGTGATGGAGTTCAAAATCCGGGGTACGTTGGAGGCTAAAGATAGATGCGATATGAGCTGACACTACATACACTGTACCTTCGTGGTTCCGACGCACCAAAGGTGAACATATCTCACAGAAAGGAGCCGTGTCTGGACATGTATTGATCATACCACGACAACGCGCTTGCTCTCGAAGCCTCATAGAGAACATAGAACGCATCGGAACAATCATCCGTTCAACTACTACACGCCTATACGGCCCTCGCATATCACTCCACACAACCTCGCCACAACCTCTGGATCCCTTGAACTCGCACCCACATGCCTGCGCATGATGCGCTGAGCGTCTACGAGCCTACGTTCCGCAGTGTGATGGCCATAATTGGACACGTAAATTGTGACGCTAGGTATGGTCAGTTTCCACGGACAACAACTCCTCAAGGGACCGGTATGAACTTCTCAGAGGCGCGAGGTTGACTTTGGGAGGGTAGTCCGGCGATGTTGTTGATATTTCCCAAAGTGGCAGTCCTTGCACCGACACTAAAGGACAGCGAGTGCTGCATAACCTCAGGTGAGCTCGTCTGCCTCACGCGGGTACAGCAAATTGAGCGAGATACAAGCAATATGTCCCTCTGCTCTTCTGTAAGTCTGAAGTCATTCTACATGGCATGAACTCGTGGTCAAAGCATCTCTACGCTTAAACAGGTATAACTAATTGTGGATTGGTATGTACGTGAGAGCCGTAGGTCGCTACGCGCTATCATTTATGAAAGGATACTCTCTCCTCGGCCTGCGAAGGCGCAGACAGACACTCATAGTGTGCATGATGATAGAACTGAAATCTTCGAATCTCTGGAAGAGCGGAGATGTATTCATATGCGCTCTCGTCGACCCAGTGCGCGAGATACAACACCGCTGGTGAGTATGACAGTAGCACAAAAAGCTCCCGAGACTTTGAGAGCGGACTGCAATATCTGACCAACGACAATCTGTCATACCAATGCTAGCCCTACAGCTATCGACGACCGAACGCGCTCGAACGACGTTAGACGTGCAACTCCGCCGCACCATTGAGCTTCACATCGCCATACTTCATCAGCGCCTTCTTCACTTTGGTGTTGACTAGCTTCTCCACAATCTCCGGACACCTTCCAATGAACGTACGGGGGTCCGTTAACGCGTCGAGATCCTTTATGATTGGATCAAAGAATGCATTGTTTTTGACGCGTTCAATCAAATCGTTGTCTTTGCCCTCTTGCTTGACAACGGCGCCTGACTCGTGCGATAGGACCCGTATTTGCTCGTGGGCTTCTTGCCGGGATACACCCTTCTCAACAAGGGCCATTATGATATTCTCCGTGGCCATCTATCCATCGCAGTCAGCACATCAAGCTTAGCACGACACCTTGAGATGGAAGCTTACGAATGGTAATTCGGCGTTTATCCGTCGTTGAATCACGGCTGGATACACGACCATGCCGGATGAGATGTTGTTGAGCTACGTGTATCGTCAGCAGCGAACCTCCCAGCATTCATTTTCCATAAGGACGCTTACCAGTTGCAAGCATGCGTCCGCACACAGGAACGACTCAGGCAGACTAATCCGTCTAATCGCCGAATCGTCCAGACTTCTCTCAAGCCATTGCGCAGCGTAAGTCTGTTCCGCGTCACCACCGAAATTGCGCAGCTTTCTCCCCAGTGAGCAAAGACGCTCACTCCTCATCGGGTTGCGCTTGTACGCCATCGCCGAGGAGCCGATTTGCTCTGCCTCGAACGGTTCCTCGAGCTCCTTGAACATAGCCAGATGTCTGATGTCGCCACCGATTCGTTCGCACGTAGCTCCGAAGGACACTAGACAGTGTAGGACATCGACATCGATCTTGCGAGAGTAGGTCTGTGATGTACTGATCTCGGGTTCCTCGAAACCGGCTTTCTTGGTGACTAGCTCGTCAAGGGCTTCGACTTTCAAGTGGTCGCCTTTGAAGATCGTGAGGAATGAGGCTTGAGTTCCAGTCGTGCCTTTGACGCCACGGAAGACTTGTAGTAAGTCATCTCTCGTTCGCTCGAGGTTGCGAAGGTCGTAGAGTAGGTCGGTGATCCACAGACTCGTGCGTTTGCCAACGGTGACGAGCTGTGCGGGCTGACCGTGGGTGTAGCCGAGACATGGCAGTGCCTTGTGCTTTATCGCAAAGTCCGATAGGAGGGATATGACTGTGGCGAGCTTTGGCAGGAGAAGATTGAGTGCGTCTCGGAGAAAGATCAAATCGGCGTTGTCTGTCACATAGCAGGAAGTAGCACCCCAGTGTAGGATACCAGCAGCTAGAGGAGCAGCCAGTCCATACGTATGGACGTGAGCCATAACATCATGACGTCTACGCTTCTCCTCGATAGCAGCTGTCTCGAATTCGCTGTCCGCGATACGCACATGACTTTTGAGCTGTTGTATGGCTTCCTCTGAGATTTCTAGTCCGAGTTCTCGCTCAGATTCGGCAAGATATACCCATAGTTGCCGCCATGTACTGAATCGGTTCCGGGGCGAGAAGACATACTGCATCTCCTTTGAGCAGTAGCGCGAATTTAGCGGACTGAAGTATCATTAGCAATGCTCAGGGAGCTTGCTTATATGTGAGAGATACTTCTGATATTGATCAAGACCTGCCATGATGGGCGATAGTGATTGAAATTCCCAGTCGAATCACACGAAAGTCGTCGATGTCGAAGGATCTGGTGTGTGTATGAAGCCCAAGGACCACAAAGTTTTTGATTGAATTTCTACAGGCAAGTACAAATCACACCAAACTTCGGAGTCACAGGAAACCACGTCCGTACCTCTGCTTCCCACCAAACCCCTGAGCGCTCGTATGCTTCTACAAGTGCACCTGCGATAGCGGGTATGCTCAGTGATATGCGTATGAGAGTAGACTCAGTAGTGTTGTTCGTGCCCAGACTCTCATTAGCACAGCAACGTAGCAGATCATGGTTACAGGTCCATGTATATTAGCACAGGCGCTGTCAAACTTTAACTGAGGGAGAAGTAGCTTCTGTGTAACTTCATCGTCGACGAGAACAGCTTGAGAGTCACATCATCTAAGTTCCCTTCAACTCAGCCGCGGTCGGGATGCTACATGATGTACCGTGTGAGTTCTGCTATGGGGTTACCCTGCCGAAAATCTGTCTGTAGTACATGTAGGTTTTGGTATGGAGTGGGGTGGAGGGGCATCAATCAAACGCCTCCATCAAGTTCAGTCAATTGAATGATCAATGCCATCGACGTCACTTTGCGCTTCTCTCAGATCTGCAAAAGATTTCCAAGCACAACTATATCGATGTATGTTAGCCACATAGGATTAGCATCCGCCGAGACTCCAGAATCGAAATTGGTAGGTCGAAATTGAGCAATCATGTCTGGTAAACCACACCGCGACGACGCAATGGACGACGCACATCTGGAGGACGAAGAGGAGGAGGCCATGCTAGACGAGGGCGAGGCAGAGGAGACGATCGAGGAAGACGACAATGAGGATGCGGCAATGGACTCGGGTGACGACGACGAGGGCGAACACGAAGAAATAGACTTGGTGAACGACAGTATAGCGCATTTCGACAAGCACAAAGATAGCATATTCTGTATTGCGCAGCATCCACTGCAACCTGAGATTGTCGCAACGGGCGGAGGAGACGATGTAGCATACGTCTGGGACGCATCACCACCGGAGCGACCTTTGCTACCTTCGAGCTATGAGACAAATCCGCAGCCGAGGGAGAGGAAGGGTCAAGAAGTGATCGCAACGCTAGACGGGCAAGACGAGAGCGTCAATGCAATCTGCTTCACCCTTCCACAAGGCGAGTACGTGGTCACCGCAACACTGGCCGGTCTCCTTTCAGCATACGCCACGCCCACAACCACCGGACCTGCAAGGAAAATCGGCACAGCGAACGAGGTCGAAGAAATCAACTGGCTCATCCCCTGTCCCCACCCATCTCATCCCAACACGGTGGCCCTGGGCGCAACCGACGGCAGCGTCTGGATTTACACTATAGACACCTCCTCCATTACGATAGTGCAGACCTTCTTCCTTCATCAAGCCTCCTGCACTGCTGGCGCGTGGTCGCCAGACGGCAAGCTCTTGGCGACAGTGGCCGAAGACAGCAGTCTGTACGTCTGGGACGCATTCGGCGACGCGGCAGCAGCGGGAGTAACGAATCCGAGTTCAGGACAAGTGGTCGTAGCACTCACAGCATCCGACGAGCGATTCGCAGTCGAAGGAGGGCTATACAGCGTGGCAATCTCACCCGGTGGTGGGATCGTAGCCGTCGGCGGCGCAGGAGGGAACATCCGTATCGTCGGTTTGCCGCGCTTCACAGCAGCATCCTCAGTAGCCAAACCCTCCACCGCGCGAAGCAAAGCTCCCGCCGGCAAGGCCGCTTCGAAAGCAAGCACAACAGCTTCAACAGGTCAGATGGGCACCATCCTCGCCTCCCTTCAAGCGCAATCTGACGGCGTCGAAACGCTCTCATTCTCCCAACCACCACTCACACTTCTCGCGGCAGGCTCTGTAGACGGCAGCATAGCCCTCTTCGACGCAGCACATAACTTCACCGTGCGGCGGAATATCCGGGAAGCGCATGAAGATGATGCGGTGATTAAGGTGGAGTTCTTGAAGGGTGGGAGTAGTGAGAGGAATGCGTTGTTGACGAGTTGTGGCAATGACGGGGTAGTCCGAAGATGGGACGTGCGGGGTGGGACTGCTGCAGCGAACAGAGGACTTGTGGGGGAGTGGCGAGGTCATAGAGGTGGAGGCGAAGGCGGCGGTGTCCTTGGATTCGTGCAAGGGGGTGGAGGGAACGCCATAGTCACAGCTGGTGACGACGGTATTGGGCTGGTGTTTCGAGCGGACTGATCGAAAGGGGGGTTCAGGATAGATGTATAGATTATGGAAGCGCCTACGTGCCTACGAGGCCCAAGGTTCTGTCCATCATTGGTAGGATTTCCCGACTGTTCCAAGCACTGAGCGCTCCACTGACCAAGACAAAGCAGAGGGAAAAAACCATAACTTTTCATCAAGCTCACATAGGAGCGAGATTACGGCTTCAGGTATCAAGATATGTTCGGCTGAGGCTGTGTTGCTCGCCTGCTATGCCCTCCCTCGACAGAAGAAAGGGTATCAAATCTACTGCTCCCCAGTCACTCCTTCCTCTACTCCATTCCACATATTAAACAGAAATACCACCCACCCTCACTTCCCGTTACCCCTCCCCTCTTCTTCACCACTAATCATTCAACCCAAAAGCCCGTCTCAACAACCCAAACTTCTTCTTCCGCCCAGTCCTCATGCTGTAAACCCCCGTCCGCTCCTTAGGCTCCACAACACTATCCGCGAACCCGACACTCCGCTCTCTCTCCCGTATAGTCTCCATTCCACTTCCTACCACACTACTCCCACCCAGTTCCCCGGCCATGGTGCCGCTCACGCTGCGCCGGTCGATGGTAGGTCGCATAGTACGAGCGAGCTTGACGGCTTGCTCGTGGATGCCGTCGGAGGTGTTCGGGCGGTTTTCGTCGTCGACGCCAGTGGAGACGCCGTTGGCTGTGATTTTCGGTATGGGAGGAAGAGGCCAGTTCTCCTCTTCGATCTTGGCCACGGCTGGACCCGCGGGCGCGGTAGCAGTGCTCATGAAGCTTTCACCTCTCAGATGCGCCGCTGGCCGAGGCGAGGAAGGCTGCGCTGAGCTGCGGCGCACGAGCTTCCCGCGGGTTGGCGTGGCGCTCCCAGGTGTAGGCGGAGCAGCTTGAGGGGAGGTCTGCGCAGGTGTGCCGGGTGCGATGCCCATAGGCGCCATGGGCGGAACCTGCGTGACGGAGGCGCTGCTGTTACGGTTGCGGCGGAGGAGGGAGCCCATGAAGCCGCGTTTCTGTTTCGTCTCGAGAGGCGTGCCTGGGACGGGTTGGGCTGATTCGGTGCGGATGGGTTCTGCGGGCTTGCGAAGACTGCCTTTGGCGAGGTTGGCGCCTTCGATCTCGGGCTTGGTGGTGGGCGTTGTGGTGTTGCCGTTTGTCATGCCTAGATTGCGGCGTGCGGCAGCCATGGCTTTCTCGACGTCCGCTGGGTCCGGCACGATGGGTTTGGACTGTTTGTTGCGATTTCTGCCCGCCTTCCGCGGGTCTTCTTCTTCACCGGACAGATCAGTCGAGTCGCCATCTTCCTGGCCCTTGCGTCTCGGGATGCCACGCACGGGAGTCAGTTTGGCTGCCGTGGGCATGGGCGATGTAGGCTCGTCATCATCCGAGTCCGCAAACCTACTGCGGAACATTGGGCGGCCGGTCTGTCGCGGGGTATCATCTTCATCATCAGAATCATTGAAGCGAGACTTGAACCTTGACGACATCCCTCCGCCAGAGGTTACTGGTTTCCCGGCAGCCATACGAGGTGCAGGAGCAGCAGGCTGAGGCTTACCCATCGAGCCTGGCCCGCGCATGGTCTTACCAGCTGCAGGTGGAGGACCAGCACGCATGGACTCCTTGAGATTTTGTCGGTTGCGGCCGAAGAACGATCCAGTAGGCGAGAGGGACCGCACGCTGAACGAGCCACGACCCTTGCCAGCTGCAGCAGCGGGGGTGGGCGATATGGGACGAGCCTGCTCTGAGTCGATGGATCCAGATCGCATGCTGCGCTTCATGGCAAAGCCGCCGGTGGCACTACCTGCAGGTCTCCGCGCTTTGCGGAAGCTGCTCTCGGAGTCCGAGTCGTTAGCAGCGGGCAGTGGGGCGGCTCGAGGCGCTGGCTGGCTTCGAGATGCACTCATAGCCGGCGCAGGTCCGGTCTGGCTTGCTCTGCTCTGCGGGCGCTGTTGCATTGGCGCAGGTGGACCAGATGAGCCTGCTGACATTGGCCTCAAAGTCTTCTTCTGGATCGACCCGCTTGATGGCAGTACTTCGGACTGCGGCCTCTGTTGCGGCGCACCACGCAGGCTGCTTCGCATGGTCACTCCGCCTTCACGCGGTGACTTCTCGCGCATCGAGCCTCGCAGATGCGTCTCCGCGTGCTGCGTAGCTGGCGTAGGACCGGCAGGAGCACGCATGCTCTTCTTCATCGCGGACACAGGTTGGCCTTGCTCTAGCGGCGCGCTGCGGCGAATGTCAACATTTGGTGGCGAAGCTCCTACATTGCTGGTGGTCATGATGGGTGTTGGACTCTGCTTGACTGCACTCTTCTTCTTCTTCGGCTTCTGCGCAGCTGCACGAGGCGTCATCTCTTCGTCCGACGACATGTGCGCACGCTCAATCTGTTCGCGCTGCTGCCTGCTTAGTTTGGACCAGTACGCAGTGGCATTTGTCCAATCTCCATTAGGCGTAACGACATCGCTCTCGTCGGCTACGACACCCTTTCTCGCTGCTTGTCGAATTGAAGGACTCTCGGTAGGTGATGACGGCGACTTAGCAAGGATCGGAGACGTCGGCGGTGGGCTCTTGACCATAGCATCGAGCGACGCAAAACCGCCTTCCTGATCTGAGAAGTCCTCTGCGGCATCGCTGAATGCTGCACTGTCGTCTGACTCGGTCTCGTTGATGTCGCTGAGATCTGGCACTGTCCGATCTGGCACGCCGTTGGCAGGAGCAGGAGCGGCTACGAACGCAGCTGCACGCTGGCTGGCCAGCTCCTGCAACTTCGCAGACTCGATCGGCGAAGCAGCACTTGTCGGCGGTGCTGGGATTGCTGCCTTGACAGTCTCAGGTTCCTCGATATCTTTGCCCCAGCTGCCGGGTACTGCGAACTCCTCGAACGAAGAGCGTGGACGTGGTTGAGGTGTGGCGGGAGGCGATGCACCGCCAAGCTTCTTCGCCTCCTCCTCGATGCCTGGAGTGGGCGGTTGTAAGCTGATAGCAGGTATCGCTTCTTCCTTAGGATCTGCCGGGGCTGACTTCTGAGTGGCGAAGTCTTTGGCAACCGGTGCGGGAACGGTAGACTCTGCGTTTGACGTCGCAACAGCAGGCCCTTGAAGCGGCATCTCATCCTCGCTCTCGTCACTATGGTAAGCCGGGCCCTCTCTCGAAGTCACCTCAGGCGGCAGTGGCTCGTGCGATGCTTGCTTGCGTGCTGCACCACTAGCGATGATGGCTCCAACGATCTGATCGCTGCTTGCTTCGTGTCGTGCAGGTGGCCTCTCAGTGACCTTGACGGGTGCTTCGGGTTGCCCTCTGCGCACACTCCCGAAGGACGGCAACGCAGGTCGAGGCTTCATCAGCTCCTCCATGTCGTTGTCCAGTGCGGGCGATCGCTCGCGGCCAATTGCTTTCGCTTGCGCAGGAGCAGCCTGCTTGCCGAGCTCATGCGGCTGCTCGTCAAAGCTGACTCTTGCATTCTTCTTCTTTCTTGGTAGCCCATCCTCGGAAGACTCGCTCCAAGCCCTCCCGCTGGCTGGGGACGTCATCACGATGGGCGAAGCCTCTCGTATCGATGAAGAAGGCGAATGCTTCATAGCCGATTTCGCAGGTGAGACGCCCCTGTGCGGCTCATGTCTGACGCCGTCAAGCAGCGGAGTTGCCGAGAACCGTGTCGTTCTTGATGGGCTCTGTGAATTGCCTCTGCCTCGCGTCGATGTGTCAGATGCAGAGCGTGGCACGTCCAGACTTTCGGATCGCTTGTGGGCCACAGCAGGTGCAACGTATCGCTTTGCGGGTCCAGCCGATGTGTTGATAGTGTTGCTTGACGGGGATGTCTTGGTGGGTTGCGCAGTGGATGCTTCGGCGGCTGATTCAGCTTCTGGCTCCTCGCGCACGATAGAAGGCTGATGCTGGAGAAAGCCCATCGCACGAGGTGAAGCCGGCATCGGTTCTGGCGAAGACACTCGAGCCGGGTTCCGAGGAGGTGGAAGTGGTGTTGTGACGAGAGGAGGGATATTTGGTCTAGTTTTGGGGAGACTTCTGAGGGACTCGGATGATTGTTGACGTGCTGCAGGCGGCTTCGGGGTAATGGTTCGACTGCTCGGATCATAGACACCAGGTGGCGGGCCTGGGCCTCTGCTTTGCACTGGCGATTGTGCACGAGGTGGCGCATAGTCTTTCGGCCGTGGTTCCGAGACGAACTTGCGGCTATTCGGATCGTATACCATGATCGTGTCGGCTGTATCCATTGCGGTAGTTGTAGGGTTGGACACGGACCCATTAGCTTGTGCGAAGTGGCTGCCCTGCGAACTCTGAAGATCCTGGCGCTTCTTGACAGGCCGATTAGCGGTTGATGCCAGATTGCTTTGTATCCCAGATGCTTCATATTGCTGCAGCCCTTGCGCACTCGCCGGTCGTATTGGCGGCTTGACGGAGCTCATGTCCTGCATTCCAGCAGCCTGCGTGAACCATGATCCGCTTGAGTGGACCGGCTTCTGAGTCGTAGGGCTACCCATTGTCGATCGCGGCCTCGAGAAGTTGACCGAGTTCGGAGAGGCATCATCGCGTTCTGTTTCGGGCACCTCAGATAGGCGGTTTGATCTACGCGTCGAGACTGGCGTTGACATATTCCCGCGATCCACGCTTACGCCTCTATTCCCACGCGGTGTAGGTGACATGACGCGTGCGACTGGCTCTTGACTAGCTGATCGTTGATGTCCTCCGCGCATGCTCTGCGGCAGATACGGCACAGGCGGCGCGTCAGGCGCAGCAAGAACTACATCTGCAGGGCGTCCGGGTGAGTTCGATCGAAACGTCCGCTCTGTCATGGACCCGCTACTGTCTCTTCTTTGCAGCCCTCCTCTGCCCACTCCACCTCGTGTGCTGCTCCCAATGACTCCGGTACTGTTTGTCGATGAGCCAGATCCTCTCCGCACCATCCGCTTGGTCTGAACATTGCCGACAGGCTCGGGGGAAGTGGTATGCGATCTGAGGGCTGCGGCTGCCGCGGCAGAGGAAAGGGGACCGACTGATGAGGCTCGCGTTCGGAATGCTGCGCCAGCAGCGACGGCGGCGGCATTGGCTGTGCTCCGGTCGATCGGCTGGTCATCTCTTGTCAGTACAATATTCTGTTGTGCATTTGCATCGCGTTCATCTCGTCTTCCGGCGAGTGTAGAGCTTCAATGGAGAACTTGCCGGTGTCGTCGAGTTGCCCCGCGGGCGTCGGGAGAACATGTTTGGCATCTCGAAGGAGAATAATGCGAAGCTCGCCGGCTTCTGGGTATATACTTCGTAGATTGGCAGCCGGTAGTGGATCCTGGTATTATTGCTGTCGCGCCGACATCATAGCAAAAGCTAAAGTCGACACACGCCGCGGGATTGGCTTGTCGAGTATTGCGCGAGGGACTGCGCAACGTAAGCTGTTGCAGATTCCTTAGAATGATGTATCGTTGAGTAACAATGAGGTGGCAGCTGATAGGGAGGGTATAAGTATGAGGTGATGTCGCTGTCCCGCTCCGCCGTCACACTCTCCGGCGATGGCTTGTCCTTGCGGCGATCATCTGTGGCGCTGCGTCACTCTGCGGCGCGAGCTCGAAGACACGGGGCCGAGGCGTGCCGAATATTTATTCATTGCTCTGCGGCGGTAGGGTTCGGGTAACAAACAGTGGACCTCTACGACGACCATGACAATGTAAAGTCATATACCGTTCGACTCTGAAGCGTACCTTATGGCTGGTGGTCGCCATCGAGCCGCCTACTGGACGGGAGGTACTGCCACACTACTACTGGGAGGCACCTCGAATACACCACCTGCACGCGGCTTTGTTCCCATCAAACACATCTGGTCTCCTTCGTGGTCACGATGCCACCGTGTTGGCCATCGGGTTTGACGATCATGACATTCAATCCAGTCGAGACACTATCCAGAGACCCACTGGGCAATGTCACTGCACACAAGACTCGGAGGTAGGATCCTTCGGTAGCCCGAACGTAGCTGCAACGGTTTTAACATACAAAACTTCAAGCTTCCACTCACAGGCAACGAGATCCCTTCGTGTGATATACCTCATACAGCTAGTTTCACGCAACATGACGTTTGGCACCCGGGACGCAGAGTGATAGCATGTCGGCGGCCAACGGTGATTGTTGACTGATCACGCCTGCCCATGAGACTCGCCGTGTGTAGTCAGCGAACACGATTACATCTTCGCTGACCTCAGCAAGTTACGAGATCGGGAGTCGCTATGCATGACGGGAGCAGGTCAGCAATTGCGAAGAGAGCAGTCACCAATGGCCCTGTCCCGTGCCTGCGTCTCAACCATTAAGGTGTTTTCGCCTTCCTAAAGCCATCGCAGTATGTTCATCAAGGTACATTTGTCTCCTAACAGTCATGTTCAATAATCCACTCCCATCTCTACATTGAGCATCTCATTGCGATACCATGGCGAAGCCAGACATGCACGAGCAGGAACATCAAAGCATGACACTTACCCTGCTTCCCATCGAGATAGTCCTCGAAATCATTCCTCACGTCCCCTTCTCTCCCTCACAATTCCAAAGTCTCCGCACGATTAGCCCAACCTTCAACTTAGCGATAGCAAACCACGAGAGGAGTCTCGTACGCGCCATTCGTGGTAGATAGTACACCGAATCGACCATCGTCAGCTTCCCGGGTCTCTTACAGTCATACACCGGCTTGTCTACGCTGCACAGCCGACTAGATACGATCTCAGGCCTCTCCGACCTCTGGCCGAGGTTGACGACTGGCAATCCCGATCTCGCCTGGCTGCGCGACCGCTGGATCACGATGCACAAGCTCGGCACCCTACTCCTCTACAGGCTCCAAGACTGCTCGACGCACGATGCGCGTACCGATCTGCTGAATGCGCTGCCTGAGACTAGCCTGGCAACGCTGTACTTCACCCTATTCAGCTCTGTCAAGGTGCTACGATGTCATGGGCCGGAGCCGATCAATGGTTCGTACAGCAAAGGGGATGCAGAAGCGCGGGCAGATATCGAGCAAGCTTTTGAGGAGATGTTGTTGTAGCATGGGCTGGACTTCTTCATGTCATTGCTACGTGCCGGGACTAGGCCACAGTGTAATGAGCCGGGCTGGGCGATATCGTAAACTGCTCACATGCAGCGAATCACCGAGATCAATTGCTGAAGCATGCAATCAGGGCGCTTGATCACGAAATCACGACCATAGAATGGCGGCAACTGCACTCGCATACGCCAACGTTGATCTCGGTACTTCGACGGTCGTTCGCTGCGAAGATGGAATGTAGGCTCTGTGAGAACACGACTAAGATGTGGGAAGTGCTTAGCGGGACCGTTTTCGATAATGTGAGCGATGAAATCACGGTCAAGGTCGTCAATGGCGAAGTACTGAAAGGAGGGATGAGGAGGATGGGCCTGTGATGTGAGCAGGGCGGCCACGGTCAACAGCAGCACAGTGGACGGATTGGCGAGGTCTGTACCCGATGTGGGACCTGCTCTCTTCCAAGAATCTCAACGTGCTTGTCGCACTACCAGTATCCCTACCAATGTCATCGTGCGCTCACTATGTGGAGGAGAGCACGAGAGGCTTGTCGAGATCCATTGCAACTCCGAGTGCTACATTAGTAGATTATGTCCTAGTATGGTGCACCGGACGGATGCTCGAGCGAGGGGTCCAGTTCGTCGAGATCTCCAGACTCCATGAAACCTGGATGACGTCGACGGAGAAATATAAAAATCTCTCTTTACACTCTTCCCTTCTTGCTGTTCGTAGCCCGGAGGCTGGCCTTCCGTGAATGGACCCGCAATTCTGCCTCGACTTCGACCACATCACATCAGAATGTACCCTATCTACGCAGATCGCGGTGCGGAGCACGGCACCATGTAGTAGGTGATCAAGCATACAGAAGCTTCGCAAGCCGTAGATGTGGAGACCAGGATAATTCCTCCAGGCGAAGCATACTTATGCTAGGTATGTAACTGGAGGTGAGCCACTTCCTTTCATTGCCACCTCTACCCTTCTGAACATCCATCTCCGCAATGAAACCGCACACGCTTGACCTGGCAGTCCTTGCCACGCTGCTCGCAGTCAGCAATGCCACCAAGACAGTGACAGTGACCAAACACATTCCCGAAACCCACTGGCGCACCAAAACCCACACGCACACCATTCAACCCTCCTGCCCATCTTCTTCAACCTCCCCAACCTCATCATCAACCCCATCACCTTACCCCTCACCTAACGCAACCCACTACCACGGCTGGCCTAGCATTTCTCACCTCATAGTCTTCGGCGACTCCTACACAACAACCGGCTTCAACGTCTCCGGCCCGCAGCCAAACCCGTCGAACCCGCAAGGAAATCCCCCTTACCCAGGCTACACAGCCACCAACGGTCCAAACTGGGTCGACTTCCTCACAACAACGTACAACGAATCCTTCATCGAGACCGTCAACCTCGCCTACGGTGGCGCGACGGTAGACAGCGCGCTCGTGGCGCCGTATCTACCTACCGTCCTGTCGCTGAAGGACCAGGTAGAGATGGAGTATCTGCCGCTTTATGCTGGGAGGCCAGCGGGCTTTCAGTGGACGAGCGAGGACACGCTGTTTGCGCTGTTTTTGGGTATTAATGATGTGGGGAACGCGTATTACCGCAGTAACAGCAGTGATATCTTCGCCGCGGAGCTTGAGGTGTATGCTTCTCTCGTCGATACGCTGTACGGCACCGGAGCGAGGAACTTTCTGTTCTTGAATGTCCCCCCTGTGGATCGGAGTCCTTTGACGGCTGCGCAAGGTGCTGCTAGTCAGGCGGCGGAGAAGGTGGCGATTGCGGCGTGGAATGCGAATGTGACTGCTCTGGCTGCTAATCTGACCAAATCGTACAAGGATGCCACGGCGTTTGTGTTCGATACGAATGCGGCGTTTACGCAGGTCCTGGATAATCCGGCTAGTCATGTGGAGACGGCGCCGTATAAGAACACGACGGGGTACTGCGATGCCTGTGAGTCCAGTCTGCTTGATGCCGTCGCCAAGTGCTGCATACTGACATTTTCGTAGACATGAACGGTACGCCAACGTGGTACACGTTTAATGCGAGCTGTACGTATTCCGTGGACGAGTACTTCTGGCTGAACAGCTTGCATCCGACGTTCCGCATGATGAATGTGACGGCGCAGGAGATCGTGCAGCAGCTCAGCTGAGTGCTGTTGGCGTCCATCGGTCAAGTTGGGGTGGCATAGTACGGTCCATCTCGTCGTCGGTATCGACAGACTGGTGACAGCGCGCGATAGTGTAGCTTCATGCTGCATTTTGAGTCTCTCCCTTCCACCCCCTAGTCCTCGCCCTCTCCTCAATATGCTCCAACAGCCCCTTCCCACACCTCACAACCTGCTCATACGCAACCTCAAACCCATCCCGGCCCCCATAATACGGATCCCCCACCTCTTCATCTTCGTTCTTGCTCCCAAACAGCCCAAACAGTCTTAGTCGTCCGGTGATCGGCTCCTCGCCACTAGCGATCTCTCTCCTGTCCGCCTCCTCCAAATCAACCATATTCTCCCCATCCATCCCAATCACATAATCAAACTCATCAAAGTCCTTCGACGCCCTCAACTTCCTCGCTTTATGCCTATAATCCTTAATCCCGTGCTCGGCTAGTACACTGAGGGTGCGCGGATCGGGTTGCGAGTTTGTGTGATAGGCGCCTGTGCCACAGGAGTCTATGCGGGCTATGAGAGGGTGTTGGGATGACGTGTCGTAGTGGGTGAGGGAGCGGAAGACGCCTTCGGCCATGGGGGAGCGGCAAATGTTGCCGAGGCAGACGAAGAGGACGGAGACGGGTTTGACTTCGGGGTTGGAGGAGGAGGGGCCGGAGGAAGTCATGGCGGCGAGATGTGGCAGAGTCTCTGGTGTTTGTTCCTACCTCGAGGCTAGATTCGTGATAGTGGAGTTGATTGACTTTCAGGAAGATCTGCGCTGCAGGACGCTAGTTTCTGGGGTGCAGATGGCTTGCTGAACAGTGTGGGGATGAAGGCATGAGCTTGAGCTCGAGATGAAGGGCCGCGGCTGAAGAGACAATGCGATTCGCATTTCTTAGCTTGCGCGCTGCTTGCGCCAGACATCCGTCACCATGCACTAGCATTCGATCCCTAGTCCTTTAAATTCGTGTCTCGAACACCGGCTGCGTGAGACCCGCTTCAGGCTCACAAGCCGACAAGATGGCAAGCTCCGAGCGTGGCGACTTCGCCTACAACAGTGATCTAGTGAGTTGCATCATGATGTGTTTCTGTGAATAGAAGTCTGATGTATATGAGGACGCCTTCACGCTGTACCACCAACAAGTCAACTCCTCGGCCCCTTCCTCATCAACCTCATCTATCGCGCCAGCCCTCCCAGCTCTCGGCCATGCAATCGCAGGCTCAACCGCAACAGCAATCTCGAAACTCCTGATTTACCCTCTAGACCTCGTTATCACTCGCCTGCAAGTCCAGCACACCCTTCACGGCCCTCGAGAGACGCCTTCAGCAGCCAAAGACGCCGATGCCGAGTACTCCAGCCTTGCCGACGCCATTCGCAAGATCTACGCAAATGAGGGTGGAAGTGCTGCATTCTACACTGGCTGCACGCCAGATGTAGCGAAGGGATTTGCGGACTCCTTTCTGTTCTTCTTGGCTTATACGTTTCTGCGGCAGCGGGAGCAAAGGCGGCATGGGCAGGTGTCCGTGCCTAGGGAACTGGGTGTGGGTATTGCGGCCGGGGCGTTCGCGAAGCTGATCACGACGCCGTTGCAGAATGTGATTACGCGACAGCAAACTGCTGCGATGGTCGCAGCACGGTCTCCTGAGAAGGCCAGCTCAACGGACCAGACCGTGACGGCGATCGCGAGACAGATCCGAAGCGAGCGTGGACTGCAGGGATTCTGGGCCGGCTACAGCGCCAGCATCATCTTGACGCTGAATCCGTCGCTCACATTTGCCGTCGACAACTTGCTTCACCGACTGCTGCTGCAGAAGTCATCTCGGGCTGACCCATCAGCGTGGGTCCGCTTTTTGATCGCGGCAATGAGTAAAGTCGTGGCGACTAGCATTACCTACCCAGTCAGTCTGGCCAAGTCGCGCGCGCAGGTCAGCGCTTCAACGACTATAGTGCCAGCTGAAGGTACGGAGAAAGGCGGGCGAACCAATGCGACGCGCCATCCGAGCACCATAGCGAGTCGTTTGCTGAGTCTACTGTCCGCACAGCATGCCATATTGGTCTCACTCCGCCGCATCTATCGTGAAGAAGGGAAGAGTGGACTGTATGCTGGCCTCGAAGCCGAAGTGATCAAGGGTTTCCTCAGCCATGGTCTGACCATGGCAATGAAGGATCGCATCCACACTGGCGTAGTGCAGCTGTACTACGTACTGCTCAAGCTCATATGGAGATGGCCGGGAGAGCTCGGCCGTGTTCGTGAGAAAGTTGGCGAGGCGATCGTGGACGCGAAGCAAGGTGCTGGTAATCTCGTGGAGACGGCCAAGGAGCAAGTTCCTAGTGTGGTGCAAGTCCAAGCAATAACGGGACAGGTAGCCACGAGCGTCAAGGAGCGCGCCAAGCAAACGATTGAGGGCGTACAAGCCAGGACCGGTAGCCCCCAGGAACTCCGGGCAGAAGCTGCGAGCGCTGTCGACGTAGCCAAGGAGGAGGCCAGCGGCGCGCTTGGTATTGCTACTTCTGCGGCGACGGAACTTGCGCAGGAGTCGCAGCGGCGAGTAGGAGAAGCCGCGCAGAGAGCGGGCGAAGGCATCTCCAATGTTGGCGCCGGTGTCGCGGAAAGAGCGAAGGGCACGAGGCAGTAGATGCTGCGCAATCGATTACCCACTTGTCCCTGTGTAGGATAGTCCGGACTGTAACGTACTCATGTCTGTACTCAGGCTTCCCTTTGCTATGGTTCAAGATCCTGAGCGACATGGAGTCCTAGCCTGACCAGAGAGGCTTTGACGTTCGCTTGGTGGCAAGCGATGTGGCCTAGCAGTGTCGTGCGATGGGTTCGCGAGACAGTGTGGCGGCAGTGTGCTTGCTTGCCTGATCAGGCACATCCCCTTGCGCACGTCGCAGCGCAATCTGCCTCAGAGGTACCGCTTAGCAGCCGCACTCACCCTCCCCCGAAACACCGGACTGGTAACCTCGGAGTTCACATCATAGAAAGGATTCATGATGCACTTCACCCACGCCTCATAAATCTCACCCATGAAACCCCTTACAGCCTCCTCAGTCTGCGGACTCGTCGGGTTCGCTGCCAACAGCCCACCTTGCTTCGCCATCGAAGCTCGTGAAGGTGGCGGTGAAGCGTAGTTGGAGTAGGCTGTTAGGCTGGGGTCAGCGTTCATGAGTAGCATGAACTTGACGTTGCCGCCTGTTATGTAGGCGTGGATGTGGTTGTTTTGGAAGGTGTCGACTTTTTTGAGGTACCTGTCCTGTAGAATCAGTCGAATGTGCAGGAGAAAGGGACAGGATGTAGGGTACAAGTCTTTGGTCGTCCACTGGACTTCCTCAACGAGGTCTAAGGCAGCGTGGACGATGAACTGGTTCATCTGAGCTGCTTCGTCACGGAAGCGAGCTGTGCCATCGCCTGTGCCAGGTTTGGACGTCCCGAATGTGGATTCGAAGAGCGGATTGTCCTTCGTGCCGATTATAGTGAAGTAGTACGACATCTTGGCTCGATGTATGAGAGGCTTTCGACTAGCACATGCTGCGAGACTGCCTGCAGCTCCGAGATAAGCACAGTTACGCTCAGCTATCTTGAGCTCGAGTCGCAATATACTCTGATGGGTCTGTGGTCAGCCACTGCTTGTTGCTCGAAATAGGGCCAGCTCATATGTAGTGGAATTCCGCTTATCCTAATGTGGCATCCCGTACTTCAACATCGCCATTGCCATCAGCGAGACCAGCGAATGTACGATTGAACAGCGTACACAGCAACGATGTTCGGCGCTTTCAAACCCTCCGCGCCTCTCTCTGTCGGTCTCCTCTGGTAAGTCTGTTCACTTCCGCATCTATCAATCCGCCTGTTGACTCATCTCTAGGAAAATCCCCTGGCGTCTCTCCGCCCCCCAGAAACTACGACACCGTCGCCGCATGCGCAGAGTGGACAACATAGTCTCCGTCCTCGACACCGCGCTCCAACGCCACGCCGGTTCCTCCGCCCTTCGTCCAAACCCGCAATCCAACTCCCCCGACGCCCTAACCCCTGCCTCCTCCTCAAAACCCACCACTACCGCAGTATCTACATCCCGCACAAAATGCCCAGCGCCAGGCTCCTTCCCAACGTCGCCCGCAACCACAGTCTCGAATCCTTCCCTTAGTGCTAGGGCGCTGGGAACCATCAAATTGGTGGAGCGATGGAAAGCCGAGATGCCTACGGAGAAGGAGATGCTGCCGAAGGATAAGTACACGATGTTTGATCGGAAAGCGAAAGGGTATAGGAAGGGGGTGCATAAGCTGCCGAAGTGGACGAGGGTTAGTCAGAGGGTCAACCCGCCTGGGTTTTGAACAAGAGGAGCAGGTGTGGGTTAGATGTTAGAGGATTGTATGGGATGATTGGTGGTGATGTATCGAGGTGCTGCCTCGTTTCAAGACGCAGCGATGGCGAGAGTGTATTTCCATGGAGTCATATGCCTGCAATACACGACATTGTACATGTACAGTAAGACGGCTTGTGTGGACTCCAAGACTTGGATGAAGTCTGGTGGCAACGCCGCTACCAGAGACCCGGCTCGGAGGGCCCGTGGCACGAGCATGTACAAACAGCGAGACAGAGAGGGGGAAGGGTGCGATGGTTGACGAGCGAAAGAGCGTACAAGACATTCGTCTCAATGGCTCGTGGTTTGACTACTACATAGCATAAGCACGCCAATGCGCGCGTCAAGAATTAAACAATCTTCGCAATGCGTCTGCCCTTCCTGATATGATGTATTTTTCATTTCCCCAACTCGCTTCGGAACCCAACAATCTCCCCATTTTCGCCACATAAAAGCCATGGTACAATCTGATATCTCCCAGGGCGCCAGCCAGTGCATCTCATTCCTCCCGCGTTCTACATGAATCAGCACGCTCCATTGCATTAGTACAATCTAGTTCTGGTTCATTTTATTCTCTCAAAACGTCCTTCCCCTCCTCAGCAGCGCTCTCTCCGGCTTAGCAAACACATCCTCAGCCTCAACAGTCTCCTCTCGCAACCCCTCGCGAATAGAATAAAGTCCTCTGCTTGGCTTGACCCACGAGTGCCTCTTTCCCGAAAGCGTGCGATCATGCTTCAGACCCGGCCTGACCATCCTCGGCTGAACTGCAGGAGCCGACGACGTTGCAGTCGCGTGCTGAGCGGCAGCCTTCCGTTGCGCTTGGCTACGCTTGACGAAGAAGGAGAGTGGCAGGTAGTCCTCCTCGTCTGTCTCGTTGCCAGCAGCAGCCTCAGCAAGAGCAGCCTCGAGGTCCTCTGCCGGCGGTGTGATGATAAGGTTGAAGACTGGTACATTGCGACGAGTGGGCATCACGAGGCCATCGCCATCAGAATCGTAGTCCATGTCGTCATTGACTTGTGGCGAGGCATCTGGCGTAAGACCTGGCAGACTGTCACCTGATCCGTTACGCGCGAGAAACTCGGGCTCGACCGCTGTGCTGGTCCGCTGGACAGTCTGCTGATAGAGTTGGGCTTGATCAGCGAGGAGTCCGTTCCATTTGCTTGGCAGAGGGACGTCAGCCTTCTTGTGGTCCTCGTAGAGGAGGCCGAAGTCGATGATGCCAGCGTCCCAGTCCGGTACATCGTCATCATCTTCGTCGTCATCCGACCAGTGTTCGTAAGAGGCCATGGGGGAGAGGAAGTGGGACTGCGGGTCGAGGTCGATCTCGTCGGCGTCCTCGAAGGCGGGAGCGGAGGTGGCGAGGATGCGAGGAGTGTGTGGAAGTGGCATCGAAGCCGGGATGAGATCTGCAGAGGTGATACTTGTCGAGGGCATGTCGGTGGTGTGCATTGAGAATTCAGAATGCCCCTCGCGGCAAAGGGTAGTATCGGCAGGTGCGGAGATTTGCGCACTTAAATGTGCGCCGTCACGCTGGAGGTGCTGAGTCGATGTCATCTCACTGTCCTTACGTGCTGACAGCAAGGGCGGTGTCGAAGTCGAGGCACGCGAGCACTTGTCAGAAATGCCCACTATCTGGGGTGGATCAGACGTGATCGATGTAGTACTGAGGTGTTGTGGCCGACCGCGAGCGACCTCGAGGTTTATCGGAGCGCCTACAGTGAGGCTGCAGAATATCAAGCCAAGTTGCCTGATCCCCGACGAAATGTGCGCAGGCGTCGAAATTTGTTGTGACTTCCGGCCCACTGGCCGGGCAGTCTGTCGAGTTACCAGCTGGCTGGGACTTCAATTCACCAATAAGGCAATGTTGCTGACAACGAAAGTGTGGGGCTCTATTCGCCCGAGTCGACAAATGAGAACGCTATTGAAAAGAGTGACGGTGCAAAGAACTCAGGCGTAGTAGAAGAAGGAAAGGTGAAGCTCATACCATATGCACGCTCGAGCCAAGCGTGGAGAGTATGCGGGCGTCCAACGGGGCAGGAATGGATGCGTGACTCCGAGTGGTCAGAGAGGCGCAGATGCTGATGACTGGACGTCGCTGGTGTGTGGGAGTCAGCTGGGTGATGTGTGAGACACCGCCCTTGTTCAAGGCCCGAGCGTGTTGCGATGTTGGGGGCTGCCTGGAAGCGAACAGGTTTGCGCGATGCAAAGGCCGCGATATATCCCACGTCAGCTATTGCCCACCGGGGCACAATGATGAATAATGTAGCCGGTGAGAGACTCGGCAAAGTCTAGATGGGGATGGTCGCACGGGGGTGCATTGATGTGGACGCAGGAACGGGCTGCTGGTGCTGCAGGATGGCTGCCTCATGATCGCCTTGGTGGCGTCGGTAATGGCCGAGTCATCAAGCGGTTGATGAACACAGCCAAAGGATCACAGAGTCGTGTAGTGCTTCACACAGCCAGACCTCGACCGGCAGATGCATTCTGTCCTCTGTGTGATGTGCCTGTCTCGTTAACAGCTCTGAAGACGAGAGGTCAGCAAAAGAGTTCAGATGGTGCTTCTGCACCCCCACACTTCGGCTCGCCGGGAAGCAAGGTTTAGTCTACGAACACAACGCATGATGCCTGCATGCGATCATTCATTCGTGGTCTAAAAGGTGGCAGATGTTGATGGAGGCCTTCCGGTGGGCTGCAAGCTGTGCGAATGTGGAAGTAAGCCTACGTTGTCTACCTTTTCGGGAATCGGCAATGGCTGCACTGGCTTCGCTGCGAAGGGGTGGTCAGCGAGTCGCTAGAGGGAGGAAGGAAGCGAAGGTCATTTCGCCAGCCACGGGCTCAGACAGATCAGATTAGACGATGTTGCGTCTCGAACAGTGCTGGACTAAGCACAATTGCCACTGATCGAGTTCTACATGCAAATTGTGGCGAGTGGTCACAATCTGGAACGAGTGCACAAAATTTTGGTGAAGCTGCCTTTGTGTGTCTGTAAGTCTATCCTAATGTACTGCCTGTATCTGGGTATCTCTGAGTGTACAATCCGGAAGTGTAATATCCTATGAGCCTCCCACACTCGTGAACTACCGCCGTAAGAATGAACCAAAAGCCATCCCGCTGTCAGATCTGCCCATACTGCCCCAAATTCACTCAGCCCAACGCCGAGTACCACTCCAGTATATCTCTATCCCCCGGACCCCGCAGCTCAGATCCATCGTACAAGATCTCATCGGGCTCCTCACCATACGCTGGCCACTGCGCGGCCGTCAAATGCGCGCGCAGAATGTCTCTCACGGTCAGCGCGTAGCGAAGCAGACCCAGAGACTCCACGCCGTGCTTGAAGTACTTCTGCACGAGCTCGCCGCGCATGAAGCAGACGTCACCATGAGTGAGGTGTACGTCTACGACGCAAGTCGCCTGTCGCTGCTTAGTCGTGCCTCCGATTCTCTCGGCAAGCTGCTTGCGAAATTCGAGGGTCTGATCAGTCGTGGGTTCGCCCACCTTGAGCTTCTGCAGCTCCTCGTAGCACTCAACGCGAAGATCGTAGTTCTTGCGGGTCTCGTGTACGTGCGTCTTACCGTGGCCGAAGCCAGAAGCGACGAGCAGCTCATACGGCAGAGGCGCCTCGTCCAAGAAGCTGCCATCATTGGCAAGCTGGCTGAGATATCTCGTCTTCAGGAACCACTTCATGTCAGCCGGGCCGCCAAGTGAGAGCGTGCCGACTTCAGGACCTAAGCCTTTCTCGCCGTCGTCGTGCGGGTTCATGCCAGTTGCCTCCATGTAGGCGATAATCAGGAGCTCGTTGAAGTCCTTACGCACTCTATTGCCGAGTGCTCCGATGATGATGCGACGTACCCAGCTGAGATAGGATCTTGTCCAGCGTATTGCGCGAGGGGCATCAGCGAATGAAAAGGTAGCACCGATGCCCACGAACTTGTACACCATGCCAAAATTCAGCGACGCGCCTCTCATGCGTTGCCCAACAATTCCGTTGGCATCCACAGTCATCTCGTTCAAGTGCTCTCCATCTTCGGGCATCTCAGTCAGATCTTCGGACTCTGAGACTTCATTCGCAGCTGCCTTCTTGAATTTGCGACACTTCTTTATGGGGCGAGTCGCTCTGATGATGCGACACTCAAGCCCAATGTCGCGTTCTTGCAGCTCTCGGAACATATCGTCGGGGCCGCCAGGCTGCGCATTGATCGACTTGTTGGACTTGAGCACCTCCACGTACTGCCCAGGCAGCAATTCATAGCGCACCGCCTTGAAGCCGAAGCCATGGGCCACCTTTATTGGAATATGGGATGCCGCTTTGAAGCGGCCGACACCCGGACCAGAACCGACACTGGTCCAGGAGTGGCTGTGAGGATTGGCCGCCGGCTGTACGATCTCGTGAGGAGGCTCGAGCTCGAAGCCACAGCCGGGCGTGTCGCACTGCCACTTCCAGAACTTGTATCTGGAGTTGCATCGCTTGCACTTCGGGCAAACAATGCCGCGAGCGTTGACTGCAGTCAGAGTGTCGCCGCTGATCTCACCAACCTTGGGTGGCTCAGGTGCAAGGTCGAATGGAGGGATGGCGTTCTTCCACTCGCGTCTGTGCAAGAGGTAGGCGGGGTGGAAGTCGAGATGATGCACGACAGGAGCCCTCTCGCCACTCGGACGCTGCCAGAACTGCTCACATTCCCCACGCATGCACCACCAATCAAGCAAGTACCTCTGCGGCGAGTCCTTTCCGCAGCACTGACAGATCCTTGTGATCATGCTGCAGCCTTCTGGGAGCTTCACATCAGGCTTGTCGGTCTCATCGGATGTGAACCAAGCTGGCTCGGAGACATTCTGCCTCTCGTAGCGCATCTTGATAGCCTTGAGAGGCTCGCCCCTGCCGCTCTTACGAGGTACGTACTCCTCCCACACCTCAGCCACCAAGAAGAAGTCAAGCACAGCGTATCTCCAAGCGTCCATGTTGCAGGGCATGCCGGAGTGCTTGTTGCCTGCGAGTATCGGGAAGGGATTCTCGTGCGCCTTGTTGTTTAGCACAGCTTTGACGTGGGTGTCGATCATGCTGTGGCTCTTCTCTTGGAACCACTTGCCGGTTGCCTCGTCGCACTTCATCCCGCCGGCAGCACGAACAATCATGACATTCGCATTCACGTACTCGCGAGCTGTGTTGTTGCCATCGACAAGCTGGCCGTAGAGTGTGCCACCGTTGGTGTAGCTGCCACCTTGCGGCTTTCTGAAGTAGTCCAACGTCTCACACAGCTCTGAACGGCCTGGTGCCCAAGCGGGTGGCTGACCACGAGGCGGCAGACGCTCGCCGATAGGCCTAAGTGATGTCAGCTCCCTGGAGATGCGAAGCAGCTCAGGGTCCATCTGATCGTCGTAGGTAGTGTCGATTGGAAACTGCTCCGTAACCTCAGCCTCAGTATCCGCATTTTCCATAGCACCGGAGGGCTCCGTGGTGATGACGCCTACGGCGGGCGTCGTTTTGGGTCGCCGAGTATACGCACGCTTCGCGGGCATGGTACCGTCAGCAGCCGGCATTGTCTTGCGTCTCGGAGCTGCTTTCGGCTTGCTTGGCGCACTGCCATCAGCAGCAGGCAGTGTCTTGCGCCTTGAGGTAGTCTTGCGCTGCGCTGGTGCATTGCCATTGGCCATGATCGCCTGTGCAAGTCCCGCGATGGTCGGAAGTGCAGGTACAATAAGCGCAGGGGCGCTGGGTCCAGTCTCTGGCTCCGAATGGTGTGACACCTCAGAAGCATCGTCGTCTTCCAGCTGCTTGATGACTTTGCGTAGTGGAGGCACAACCACATCATCATCTGTCGAGCTGCGCTTGCGCTTGAGACCAGCCATCGGGGCCTTCACAAGCTTGGGCCTCGGCGCCGTCTTCGGTGCGCTAGCGGCGCGTGATGCTTTCGTTGGAGCTGTCTTTGCAGCAGCTAGCTTGTGCTGCGCGTCTGATTTCGATAGCTTGGAGCTCTTGCGCTCCGGTGTCACTTGTGACGGCTTGCCGCGTTTGCGCTTAGACGCACGACCAGTATCTGACACATCAGCATCGGAGTACCGATCGATGATGTAGCTAGTGTCGTGGTCGATGAACTCAGCAGTGGCTGGGTCCTGACCAAAGCGGAAGGTCTGCTTCCGCACTCTCTTGGAGGACAAAATGGCCTCCGAGTCCAGTGCTGGTGCATCAGTCATGGCAGTATCGGGCGTGGATGCTGTGCGGATGGTAGGATTGCTCGGCGCATTTGCGTTCATAGAGGGTGTATTGAGGGTCTGCTGGAGGAGAGAGAACTCGTCAGCAGACACGGGCGTAGGGAGATCCTCGAGGTCGGTGAGGTCCGCATCATCTTCGCTCGCGTCCGATGCTACCGTGAGACCTGGTGTGGAGCCGGCGTGCGAGCTTGTCGATGAAGACTGCGTAGCAGCGACATCCTCGAGGTCTATCATGGAATTCCTCTGCGCCGCGAGAATCTCGCGCCTCTCCTGCATGGTCGTGTTGCTGTCATCCATGATGATCGAGGATGAAGAGATCTCAGAGGAAGTGAAGGTTGTCCAAGTCGACGATTGGATGCGCTATGCGCAAAGGCAGTAGAGGCCTCGAGGCCCAAAGTAGGTGTCTCAAAGGATGTCCAAGGTTGACCAAAGAAGTCCAAGTCCAAAGTTGTCTGTATGGAGGTGGATGAGTGATTCAAGAAGGATCCAGAATTCGAGAACTCCCTAGTAATCCAGAGTGGGCCTCAACGGGAGGTCCCGCCGGCGGCAAGCACGATCTGCTAACATGTGCGTGCATGCAGTGAAAGACGTTTGGCAGCGGCGTGGCGCTGGAAGTGAAGCTCGTGGTGTGGGGTCAGTGGTAAGTTGTGATATATAGGTGGGCTCTGCGCCGGCTCGAAAATAACTTTCCGGGACAGTGGAGTGAGGAGTAGAGAAACCGTGAACGTGATTCGAGATCGTTTGTGCAAGACGCCGTGGATCATGAGGCGGTAGTACGGAGGTCGTGGTGGTTGTAAAGAGTGAGGTATGGCCGCCTCGAGGACATGAAGTCGGCTTCCTGGGTGGGCTAGCTCGTACCAGCCATAGCTAAGCGGGGCGCCACATTGACTTTAACCGTACCATGCTCTGGTGGCCTCACTGATACCATAGTTGAAGGCAGACGAAGTGTTATGTTACCGCGCCTCACTGGGTGTGCTTACAACACAATCTCTTGTATGCCGACCACGCGAGCTGTCAATGGAAGGTAGGAGATATAGGAGGACAAGGGTACTTAGACTGTCTAAGGCTGCCCCAGCAATCAGCTCCATCGCCAACAATGTCCTGATACCTGGCTGGCATGCCGTTGCGTTGTATTCACGTCTTTCGCCTGGTGTCCAAAATCCTGCTTCCGCGCGAGCGCCTGTGGCAGACAGAGCTGCTCGCTCCCCATTCGTCATCTCCAGTGCACATCGACAGCAGGTTTAGACATTACGCAGTCTACTGACCACTCATCAAACCCAATGCGATTCGTGAAGCAGTCGAATGTGCCATGATCGACTCAGTACACAGTATCCATGCCATGTCGCTAGTCATAGGAACGAAGGAAGAAGATGCGCCACTGCGCTTCATTGTGAATCCTCCCCTCCGGTAAGCATCGCTGCCGGGAACACTCAGAGACCGAGATCGAGCACTTTATCAGGCGCGTTGAGAAAGTCACGTCGGAACTTGACGATGGCGTCCGCTATGGCGTTGACGTCTTTGCCGCTGTCAGTACCACGTAGAGCCTTTACCACTGCCCCAAGACCCTGCTTCCAACGCTGCTTAGACTCAGGGGTACCGGCGGGAATGTTGTTGGTGCCATATACACGAAGGAGATCCGAGTCTGTGAGCAGGTAAGTCTGCGTCAGTCGTGGACACCGCCAGAGGGACCGTGAAAAGCGGAAGCGTGAGGATAAGGAGCGTGTGTTATGAAACGACGTCTACGCACCATTGTAAGCAATATCACGAAAGTGCTGGAACTCGCAGTCAGTTCTCGTGCATTGCTTACCGTCAAGCTCAGTGCTGCAGAGGGCGACTTGATCTTTGATCTTGTTGTTGTATGTCAAGGACTTGTGGCCGCCTGGCACATACGAGTTGAACTCTGGGTGATAGCGGAAGTTCTTGAAGCGTGCCAGTGGCGTCTGGTAGGGCGTGAACCGCGATATTGGCTGCTCGTCCGGCTAATGCGCACTTCAGTATTGATTCTCCGGCTTCCATCAGCAATCTTGACCCACCTCTTCGTCTTCGTTTCCCTGCTCTTGACGCGCTGGCTGTAGCTCCGGCGCAATGTCAAGGTCGTATACCTGCGCAAAGTCTTCACTGTCCGTGGCGACCGCGCTCGATTGGGGACCGGGGCTATCTGCCTGTGCAGGCGCCGATGTCATAGAAGACTTCGCCGCAGCTTCGCGCTCCATGCGTGACATGCCCGCATTTCCCAGTGTAGCCAGCTTTGCAGCTATTCTCGCCTTACGAGCTTCTTCGGACAGTCTCTCTTCCTCGAGCAGCTTCTCCCGCCTCATAGCAAGCTCTTCTTTCTTGGTCCGTACGGGCTGTTGCGCCGTGGCAGTGACATCCTCGATTTGAAACGGGACAATACCTGTAGGCGGTGGGTGTACGTCCTGACTTGGCGCACTCTGCTGCAACGACACACTCGTCGAAGGATCATCTCCAGCTGACTCCAGCATTTCGCGCGTATCCTCCGGCTCATAGTCGTCCTCAGACTCTTCATCGGACGAAAGGGACATCGCTTGCTCAGCAGAATCTAATCGAGAGGTAGGCGCGGTTTGTGTGTTGACAGCACTGGTAGGAAATGTAGATGGCACATCAGCGGGCTGCGCGATTCCGTACATCTCCGCGTCACTGTCGTCGATCGAAGAAGCATCGCTTGAGTCAATGTCTCGAGAGTGCTCCGGGACAGCGCTGACCGGATCTGGCGCCGGGATCTCTTCGATCACACCATCGGACGAATCGTCACTGCTCTTATCTTCAAATGGCTGTGCGACAATCTGACCGAGCTGGGCCTCGGCACTCGTCTTGGTGGCCTCGTCAGTTGCTGATCCAGCCTGCAGATCGTCGTCTTGATCAAGTAACTCAGTCTCATAGTGCTCGTCTGCAGCGTCGACCTCGACAGCTAGAGGAACATGCTCTGAAGGCACATCCTCCTCGATCTCACCGTCCTCTTCGCTCGACACATCCATCTCGTCGGCGGTGCTTGAATCTGACAGCTTGTCTAATGCCTCGTCTGCCTTGACAAGCATGTTGGCAGCAGTTTCGATGGACGAGCCAGCAGGTGGCGCAGCCTCTTGATCGAGCGCTCCTGTGCCGAACGACGCTGTTGACGCTGTGTGGACTGCCGAAGACGCGCCATTTTGCAAGGGCGTGCTTGATCCTCGTGCCTTCACTTTCTGTGCCCGCATACTTTCTATCCGCTTGTTCATCTCCTGAATCTCCAGTAGCTTGCAATGGTAAGCCGTTCCACCGGGTGTGCTACTGCCGGAGGTCATGTCTGCTGCAAAGCTGCCAGGACTCGGCAGAGCAATTGCAGACGGTGGTAGTGCGTTCTGTACGTTGCGGTTGCCTGGACCCTTCGCAGGCACATTGGTAATTGCAGCTGTATCAGCGTCTTCGACGTCCATATCATCCTCGTCGAACTCTGACTCGTCATCATCGTCCACTTCGCCTTCCTCGTCGCTATTGTCGATGACCACATGATCGATTACTGGCTTGCCGAATGTGCGCTTGCTTGGGTACGTGCTGATAGCAGCACTTGCACGCTTAACTCCTGCTGCGCTCGCACTGAGCGCGACAGAGTTGCCAGGATCTGATGGGGAGAAAACGCTATTCAGGTGACTAGACGAATCCGAGTCGTAGGTGCTAGGCGCAGTTGATGAGGTTTGCCCAAAGGCAGCTTTGGGCATGGACGATGCGATTGGCTGCGTTCCGAATATAGTCTGTGTCGGTGGCGCTGACGGCAGTGGAAGTCCGGGCGTATGCGTGCCGAATGGGCTGCCTGACATGAACAGCCCTGGCAGGCCGGGCAGACCACCGAAGGACGCCCCAGATGGCGAGTAGACTGGGGGACTGGCAAATGGCGCTTGAGGCTGTTGTTGCGAAGATGGCTGATCTTGCATGTGCTGCGCTGCACTACTGCTGGAGCTATCTTGCACGCTTGCTGTAGGTAACGGAGTAGGCTGTACAGATTGAGATGCAATGGCAGCAACGGCGTCGTGCACATGTTGAGAGGAGAGACCGGGTGCGGCAGCGTGGACTGCCTGCGCGACAGCATTATACATGGCGGATCCACTCGCGCCGCCAAGCTGTGCCCCAGGCTGAGCGCTGCTGGGCGTGATATCACCTCCCTCTTTGCGAGTCCGCGCTTCCTTGAGAGCTGCCAGACGCTGTTTCACCAGCTCTGTGTTTATCTGTGTTTTCGGCCGGGCCTCTGCAGGCATAATAGGCGGATTCATACCAATGGCAGGCGACGCTGGAAGCTCTCGCGTCGCCGTTGGCATCGCTGCTGGAATTGATTGCGTCTGCTTTGCTGCCGTAACTGAGGCCGGTGGCTCAGTTGTCGGCGACGCTACTGACTGGGACGGCGCGGCGTCGGTGGCGCTCGCCTTCGAAGCTGGTGCGGCTGCCTTGCTCTTCAAAGCGTGAAGTCGAGCCAGATATGCCGAGCGGTCACCAGCCTCGGCTGGTTTGACAGGCGCAGTCTTCTTGATTGCAGAAGCCAGTTTTGGCAGAGAAGACGTGGCGGCGATGGCGGCTGCTGGCTTGGTGAGAGTGTTACGATCGGCTTTTGGTAGTGTGCTATCTGCCGGCTGTGACGCAGAAGCCGATATCAGGTTCGAAGCCTTTGGCTGTGGTGCCGGGGCAATTTGATCGACTGGTCTCGTGGAACTTGGAACATCCGCCTGCTTCTTACGAACGGGAGCGACTCCAAGGCCCAGCTCATGAAACAGTACACCTAGTAAGCTAGCGTCGTTCACCTCCCTAGCCAAATCGTCAAAAGAGAAGCCAGCCTCGTGCACAGCTAGAATGAAAGTTTTGGCGGCATCTCGTCTGGCCTGCCGATGCGCTGAGACTCTAGCGGACACAAGCGGCGATGCGTGTGTCACACTGGGCTTCCGAACCCGATTCTTGCCATCGCCTGGTCGTCGCCGACGATCTGTCGCAGCTGGACTTCGCTTGCGAGGACCTGTAGGTGGGGGATGTAAGAAGTCACGCTGTCCACTGATGTCCATGTCATCTTCATCCCATTCCCCTTCCTCTTTGTCTGCAGCAGTACCATTTACGTGACCGTTGCTCGTCGGCCGCACGCCGTTCACGCCCTCTGTCGACGGTCTCGCATCTTGACTCGGTGTTGGCACGAGAGTCTGTGGAGGTTGTGGTGGCAATTGGAGCTGTCCTGTCTGGAACAGATGGCCGATCACCGCGAGTTGCTCTGGTGAGATCCCTTGCAACAACGCGCTCATATCCACAGCTGGCGGCTGAGTATTTGATGCCGCATTGCCCTGTTGGGATGCCGATGGTGTCGAGGATGCCATATCTTTTGCGAGTGCCGCGCAGCCTCAACGCAGCTGACACTGTACGCCTCCGGTTCGTCGCCTACCACCACTGTACGTCAAAGTGAAGGAGGCAGTAATCACATGCAACACCTCGTTGGCACCGAACGATACTATGCAGATACCGCGACAACACAGTCGTTTGGCGCGTCTCGAGCGCACCACGGAGAAGAATCTGCGACACGCTTTGGGCGATGGGTCGCAATCAGCACAAGTCGCGCATGATCAAACGAAGTGAGCGCGTCGACACCCAAAGCGCAATTATCTACGCGATGATGCGGATGTAGACGCAACAGTGAGGAATCGTGTAGTGTCGAAGACGGGAGGGGGGGTGTGACCAGATGGAAGTCGGGACGGATAATTTTCGGGAAGCCACGGTTGCTAGCGGCTTTTGGTGTTTACACATGGAAACTCTAAACTGCGATTGAAGCAAGAGCGACTGGCGGGCAGCACATCAGCATCGCCATCACGACTTTACGACTTCGAGAGCGTCACCTGTACATAATATCGGCTACCTTGGATTGGTCAGCAGAAGAAGTTGCTTACATGACTCGGAGCAGTTGAGCATAGATGCGCGTGTTCGAGAACGCGTCTCACTGAGACATTGCACGAGCAAAAGGCGCAATGAGTGCGCAGGCGCAGAATGGGCCACGATGGCGGAATAGCACAATGGGGCCTCGCGATGCAGACACGCCATCGCCTGGTCCGCCCCCGGGACATGCTCGAACGCGATCGGGCATCGCACAAGCACCCATTTCGCCGAACTTCCCAGCAGGACATATGAGGAATCAGTCTATCACTGATTTGCGACCATCTGGACTGGCTCGAAGCGACTCGAGAAGACTGGGGTCTGCGCGTGGTGCATCGCCCGTTGGGACGTTTGCGCCAAAGTTCATAGAGCAGGAGAGCCTGGATGGACAGACGGACAAGGTGCGAGGTATCGATGGCGAGAATGACTTTTCTGGAAAGAGATACGTCTGGGTCAAGGATGATGCAAAGGCATTCGTCAAGGGCTGGGTGGTGGAGGACTTGCCAGACGGGATGCTACGATTACAATGCGATGATGGGAGTCAACGCGATGCGCCTGCAGACGGCGTGGACAAAGTCAATCCGGCGAAGTTCGACAAGGCAGATGATATGGCTGAGTTGACGCATCTGAACGAGGCAAGCGTGGTACACAACCTGCACCAGCGATACCTGGCGGACCTGATCTACACGTACTCTGGACTTTTCCTGGTGACTGTGAATCCGTATGCGCCACTGCCAATTTATGGACGAGACTATGTCAACATGTACAAAGGACAGAGCAGGGACGAGACGAAACCACACATATTCGCCATGGCTGATGAGGCGTTCCGAAGTCTGGTGGACGAGGGTGAGAATCAGTCCATCCTGGTGACGGGTGAGTCTGGTGCTGGCAAGACCGAGAACACGAAGAAGGTGATACAGTACTTGGCAGCAGTGGCGACCTCGGACACGCCTCGAGCCAAGTCAGGAGGACGGCAGCTGTCAAATCTGTCAGAGCAGATACTGCGAGCAAACCCGATTCTGGAGGCCTTCGGCAACGCCCAGACAGTGCGCAATAACAATTCGTCACGTTTCGGCAAGTTCATCAGGATCAAGTTCACGCGAGCCGGCCAGATTGCAGGCGCCTTCATCGACTGGTATTTGCTCGAGAAGAGCAGAGTGGTCAAACTGAACTCGCACGAGAGGAACTACCATGTCTTCTACCAGCTGTTGCAAGGCGCAGATCGCGCGATGCGGCGAGACCTGCTCCTTGATGGAATGGATGTGGAGGATTTCGAATATACACGACATGGCAATGATACCATCGTTGGCATGTCTGATGTGGCGGAGTGGAATTCACTGCTCGAAGCTTTCCACATCATGAATATCTCGGAGAAGGAGCAGAAGGCCATACTTGCTACGATCGCATGCGTTCTGTATCTAGGCAACATACAAGTCGTGAAGGAAAGTCTACGCGGTGATCAGGCTGCGCTACATCCCGATGGCGAGGAAGCAGTGCGCAAGGCTTGCCATCTCATGGGTGTAGACGCGTCTGCTTTTGTGACGGCTCTCCTACATCCTCGTGTCAAGGCTGGTAATGAGTGGGTCGAGAAGGCACAGACTCCAGAACAGGCACGACTTGCGATCGACGCGCTGGCGAAAGGCATCTACGAACGCGGCTTCGGGGACCTTGTCACTCGGATCAATCGACAGCTGGATCGCACATCTTCGGGCTCATACTCGGAAGATACCTGCTTCATCGGCGTGCTCGACATCGCTGGATTCGAGATCTTCGAAAACAACAGCTTTGAGCAGCTGTGCATTAATTACACCAACGAGAAGCTCCAGCAATTCTTCAATCATCACATGTTCGTCCTTGAGCAAGAGGAATACGCAAGAGAGCAGATCGAATGGAAGTTTATTGACTTTGGCCGGGACTTGCAGCCTACAATCGATCTCATCGAGTTGCCAAATCCGATAGGTATCTTCTCATGCCTGGACGAAGATTCCGTGATGCCAAAGGCCACCGACAAGAGCTTTACTGAGAAGCTACACTCGCTGTGGGATCGCAAGACGCCCAAGTACAAGCGCTCGCTACTCTCTCAGGGCTTTATGCTCACACACTACGCTGCCGAAGTCGAATACTCTACCGAAGGCTGGCTGGAGAAGAACAAGGATCCTCTAAACGACAACATCACCCGGCTACTTGCTCGTTCCTCCAACAAGCACGTTGCTCAGCTCTTCTCTGACTGCGCTGACACTGATGATGCTGGAGAGGGCGGTATGCGCAGTCGTGTTAAGCGAGGTCTTTTCCGCACTGTCGCTCAACGGCACAAGGAGCAGCTATCGACACTAATGAATCAACTGCACTCGACACACCCTCACTTCGTTCGATGTATTCTGCCCAACCACAAGAAGCGGCCACGAGACTTCAGCGAACCGCTTGTACTAGACCAGCTGCGTTGTAATGGTGTTCTGGAAGGTATCCGAATTGCCCGGACTGGCTTCCCGAACAGACTGCCCTTCGCCGAGTTCCGCGCCCGCTACGAGATCTTGT
The DNA here is from genome assembly GCA_002077065.1 of Cryoendolithus antarcticus. Lineage (NCBI taxonomy): Eukaryota > Fungi > Ascomycota > Dothideomycetes > Cladosporiales > Cladosporiaceae > Cryoendolithus > Cryoendolithus antarcticus. Next base: position 93,543 of record NAJO01000067.1, read on the forward strand.
GCAAGAATATGCCGAAGGGCTACATTGAGGGTCAGGCAGCCTGCAAGCTTATGCTCGAGAAGCTCAATCTCGATAAGTCATGGTACCGAGTCGGTCTTACTAAGGTCTTCTTCCGTGCCGGTGTACTTGCCGAGCTTGAAGAGGCTCGAGACACGCTCATTCGCGACATCGTCGCGCGCTTCCAGTCTGTCGCTCGAGGATTTACGCAGCGACGGATCGCACACAAGCAGCTTTACCGCGCAGAAGCTACTCGTGTGATCCAGCGCAACTTCAAGGTATACTTGCAGATGCAAGCGAACCCGTGGTGGCGACTGTTTGTGCAGATGAAGCCTATGCTAGGCGCAACACAGCAGTCGATAGAAGTCAAAAGGCGAGAAGAGGAGATCGACAAGCTTCGCCAGAAGATGGAGCTAGAAGAGCAGCACAGACTCAAGATCGAAGACGACCGTCGCAAGGCCGAAGCTGCGATCAAGAATGTCCAGCAGACTCTCGAAGCTGAGCGCGCGCTTGCACTGGATAAGGATGATATCTTCCGGCGCCTGCAAGATCGAGAGGCAGAGCTTACAGAGAAGCTGCAAGGCTCACTTGATGACCAGGACAACCTTGAAGGGCAAATTGATGAGCTCATTGCTGCGAAGAAGGCTGCTGAGGACGAGGCAGCAGTCCGCCTGAAGCAAGTGGAGCAGGCTAGTCAGATCATCACGCGCTTAGAGAGTGAGAAGACAGACCTCAATGATCGGATGGCCGAGCTCGATGCTCACCTTCAAGCTGTCGAGCGCACCAAGTCACAGAGAAGTGAGCAAGAAGATCGTCTTTCGCAGGAGGTCCGCATGCTCCAAAGCCAGCTTAGCTTGCGCGAGCGGAAACTCCAGGACCTCGAGACGAAGCTGCTCACTAACGATCACGAGCTTGATCAGAAGCTGTCGACCGCCACCCAGGATCTTCAGGGCGCCAAAAAGCAGGTCAGGGAGCTACTTGATGAGAACCGGTCGGTACGCCAACAAATTTCTGATCTGGCGTCCACATCTTCTAAGTTCGAAGATGTCATTCGACGCAAGGACAGCGAGCTCGCCATTCTGAGAAGCGACATGCGGAAGTTCCAGGACGATCGCCAGCGCTTCGAAGACGAGAAGCTTCAACTCACTGGTCAGCACAGCAGCGTGCAAGATCAGCTGCGCCGGACGCGCGCTGAGATGGACGCAGTCCGAACTCAGCATGCACAACTCGAACGCGAGGCAGCTGACGCTAGGCGAGTTCTCGATGAGCACACGTCTGCAAATGAGCAAGTGGAGATGCTTGAAGCACAGCTGCACGACATCAAGGGTGACCTCTTCCAGGCACAGACAGACCTCAGTCGCGAACGCCAGTCCCGTGACGATGTCAAGCAGATCGCCTCTGCTGAGCTGGACGACCTCAAGCGCGAGTACGATGCCCTCAATGAGAGCAAGCTTACCATCGAGAGGGAGATGTACACCCAGTCAGACGTCACCCGTCGAGCTACAACGGCAAGAGAACAAGCGGAGGAAGAGCGCAAAGAGTACCAGGCCGAGCTCCAAGGCTTGCGGAAGAAGTTCATCGAGCTGCAGGAGGCCAAGCTTGAGTGCGAGACTGCAGCTGAGCGCAAAGTTACTGCACAAGCGAATGAGCGGCATGGCGCTCTACGCCGTGACTTCGACGAGACGGTACAGCAGAACGATGCGCTGGAGAGGGAGCGCAACCAACTTGCGGGTGAGGTACAACGCCTGAAGCAGCTGATCTCGGACTCCGACTCATTCAAGCTGCACCATGATCAGGACAAGCTGCGACTTGAGCGCGAAGTAGTGACCATCAAGGGCCGCCTCACTGCGTCCGAGAACGATAATCGCGCACTCCTCAACAAGGTACAGCAGAAGAACCTCGACATTGCACGATCGAACTCGAAGGCAAGTGACAACCAGCGCACGAGACTCAATCAACTGCTGGCCGACAAGACCAAGGCGGATGAGCAAGTCAAGAAGCTGCAGCGACAGGTCAACGACTCACAGTTGCTGATTACATCGCTGGAGAAGCAGAAGGAGAAGCTGACGCTGAGCCTCGAAGACCTCAGTCACGAAGTCGACCGCGAGCACAAAACCACCCGCAATGCTGAGCAGCAGTCATCGACCATCAATCTACAACTCGCCGAGGCGAACAGGAAGCTCGAGACGGAGCGCCAGCTCAAGTCGCAGGCGCAGCAGAACACTCGCGCCGTGCAGGGTTCGCTAGACACCAGAGAGCAAGAGCTGAAGGGTGCCCGTGAGCACCTGCAGCTGCTCGCGAAGGTCTTCGACCCAGAGCATGGCCGTCTGCCAGCAAATCTCGACGGCACCTCGGCTTCCATGCAGAAGACCATCGACATCGCTCTTAAGCTCGAGTCCGCCGAGCAAGCCCTGCGCATGGCTACAGATCGTTGGTCTCGTGCCGAAGCCCAGCTCGAGAATCTTCGCTCACAGCACACTGAAGATCTACAAGAAAACGACACTCGCCATCAATCCTCGAAGCGCGCATTATTAGAAGAGATGAACAGCAGTCAGGTTAATGCCCGGAACTCGCCGTCGCATCTCCGTCGTGAGTGGACCGGCGAACGAGCAAAGACTTTCTCCCCTGGTAATGCTACGCCTGCATCGCATCAGCGACAGATGAGTAACGCCACTGACCACTCAGCGCGTTCCGACCGGACAGTCGACACAGTGACGTTCAACACCCGGATGGATCTAGCTGGAGAACTCGAGCTCATGCAGAATCAGCTACAGATGTCTGAGATGCGCAATCGGCACTTGCAATCGCAGATCGATCGCAGTCCGACCAAGCCTGGCTACCAGCAAGAAGAGAGTCCCTCCGTCCGGCGAGTGCAGAAGCTGGAGAGGGAGAACTTTCGCCTGCATGACATGCTCGACGACTCGGCGAAGAAGGTATCAGCGCTAGAGCAAAGCATTAGAAGTGGTCAGCTGTCGCTGAAGGAGGTGCAGACCAAGAGTCATGAGGAACTGTACGACCTCATCAATTCGCAAGAGCAGTCTCGCCGCTCTTTGCTGACGACTCATAACGCTGCCGTGTCCGAGCTAGCAGATGCGAAGACGGCATTCGACGACATCAAGCAGCATAAGAGCGGCATCGAAGTCGACCTCCGCGACGCAAAGTCAGAGCTCAGCGAGGTGAAGTACGAGCGCGAGCAAGAAGCCGCCAATCACTCCCAGCTCCTGCAAGAGTTCTCGGACATGCAATTCAAGCTCGACACCGAGGTCTCCAAGCTTCAGGACGTCGAAGCAAGTCTAGACATGTACAAAGCGCGTTCTGACGAGTACTTCGCCAAACTGGAGCAAGCTGAGATCGCGGTGCTGAAGGCATCTCGCGCTGAGCAATTCGCGAAATCGCAAGCGAGGGAAGCGGAAGACACTTGCGCGACGATCATGTCCGAGCGGAAGCAAATGGACATGATGGTGGAGGACCTGCAGCGGCAGACACAGCAGTACGAGGAGAAGCTCGAGGACCTGTCTGCGGACCTCGACGGCGCGTTGCAAGCTAAGAAGCGCCTGCAGAACGAGCTCGAGGACTACCGATCCCAGCGCGCCATGGATCTGGAAGATAAGGAGACTTCAATGGAGCAGACGAGGAAGAAGTATCAGACTGAGCTCGCCACGATGACAAATGAACTCGACATTGAGAGGGAGAGCGTTATCCATGCCAGAACCGAGAACGGCCGCCTGCGCGACGAGCTCGAAGATTTGCGAAACAAGTGCGATGATGAAGTTCTCAACAGTTCTACCTGGGCAAAAGAGAAGTCAAGACTCGAAGTCGCATTGCAGTCTCTCTCCGACTCTCGCGACGAGGCAGTCACAGCACACAATGACGCACAGTCCAAGATCGTCGACCTGTTGGGCCAAGTCCGCACCTTGAGGACTGATATCGACGAAGTCGTTGCCGAGCGCGAATTACTGGTTAAGGAGAAGAAGGGCATCGAGTCCCGGCTCGCTTCCGCAGCAGCCAGCCTTGAGGATCTGTCTTTGCATGGCTCGCCTGCGAAACGGAGCGCGGCGCATTCTGACAGGGAAGTCCTGGATTTGAAAACTAAGCTGGCACAGCAGGAAGACATCGCTTCGGCTGCTGTAGGCAAGATGCGCAGAGCTGAGTTGCTTGCCCAGGAAGTGCAGAAAGACATCACTGCTGAGCGACAGCGAGGTGTTGATCTGCATCGCGAGAAAGCTGCGTTGGAAAAGGGCGTCAAAGAGCTGCAGCTGCGATGTGTGGATCTCGAGACGAAAGGGTACAGTACTGGGAGCGGCGATGTTCGTTTCCTGAACAGTCGCATTCAAGAAGTAAGCCTCCCTCCCCCTTCTTTTCACCATCTCTTCCATCCCAGCTAACATCGCTCCCTCTAGCTCGAATCCACACTCGACTCCCTCGAGTCAACCCGCGCAACCGAATGCCGCAGCGTGCGGAACGTAGATCGCACAGTCAAAGACCTACAATCGCAGATAACCCGCCGCGAGAAGTCCTCCCAGCTCCTCTCAGACGACTTATCAAAATCTCGCGAGAAAATCGATCGCCTCCTCTCCACGATCGACGAACTACAAGCATCTGACTCCTCCGCCCAACTCTCTGCCAAGCGCGCTGAGCGTGAGCTCCGCGAAGAGAAGGAAGCTCGTCTTAGGCTGGAGCAAGAGCTCGAATCCCTCCGCGGGCTGCGCGTGGAGCGCGGCAGTGTGCGCGGGTCAGATCGCCTCGGTATCAGCGGGGGCTTAAGTGATTACGGCGGCGGTAGTCGACGAGGCAGCGGCGTGAGACCGCCGGGAAGCGCGAATGGAGAGGTGAAATTGGCGGTGCCGGAGAGGAAGAGCAGTTTGAGCAAGGGTTTTTTGTAGGTAGTGGCGCATTTGGCGAATTGGCATTGGTCGGGGGTGGGGCGGGGACGCGAAAGCGGAGGGAAAGGGGACGGGGGGCGGGGGTGGGAAGTGAGGCGTTTTTGTGATGGCCCGCATGGTGAGATTATCGTGGCAGGCAGACCACTGGGATGGGGATGGATATCTTGTGCATTTTGTGCAGTGTCTCGTAGTAGATTCGGCTTGATCATTCGACTCGTCCTTCAACTTCATGAAGGTACACACTTTGGTGAGGAGGCCACTCAACTCCCAATCAACGCCCTCACAACCAACCCCACGCCCACAATTCCCACCACAGTAGCCACCAACAACGCCTCGCCCTCCCACGTCCAGCCCAGGTACGCGGCCAGCCCAACAATAACCTCCAGCCGTCTCGCCACAGCCCGCCGCTCATTCCAATCCTTCTTCACCTTGAACGGTGCCTCCGCGCCCACGGCAGGCTCCAACTCAATACTAAAAGCCAGCGCCACAGGCCTGTGATCACTACTCGGCTGGACTGGCAGCGCGGTGTAGGAAGCTATCCTAGGATTAGAGGAGGGAAGGTAGAGGATGCGATCACACCAGCTCGGCACTCTATGCCTCGCCCAGGCATCGGATCCCGGTTCCTCTGGCTTGCTGCCCTTACCCACCGACTGAGCCGCGGGGTGCGCCTGCGCGGAAGCGGAGTACTTGTATGTAGGATTAAAGGTCACGAGGGACTCGGTGAGGTTGTGCAGGGTTCGATGGGCGAGGCGTTCGCGGGTTAGTTGGTCGGAAGCCAGGAGGGACTGGAAGGTGTGGGTTGCTGACAAGGGTGAGGGCCAGGTTTGGTGATCCGAGGGTCGGGGAGAGGTAGAGGAGGTGCGGTAGTTGAGGTCGCCGGCGAGGAAGATGTGGGAGGGTGGGGAGAAGAGGGAGGATATTGATGAAGAGGAGGTCGTGGGGTCTTTGGAGGAGGGCGAGGAGGCTTCGCCAAGAAGGGGTGCGGACTCTTCCATTGAGGTGTCCTGAGAAGGGGAGGAGACCTCGCGAGTAAAGACTAGTCCCTCGCATATACTCTTCCAGTCTTCGTTTCGCCTCTCCACCTCCCCTTCCCCTGCCGCCAGATGCGCACTCACAAATGTCACCGGCACAACCTCCTCATCCTCCCCCACCACCCCCAACCTAGCCCCAACGGCGCCCTTATTCCCCATCTCCCACACCCCAACGCCCACCCCCGCCGTCTCAATCCACCTTACCCTCTCCCTAACATCCCTCCTCACGAAAACCATCAACCCTGTCATACCCACATTCTGCGCCAACAGCGTCTCGTACTCAACGCCATCCTCGAATCGCGCTGCAACAGCGCGTTGCACGACGTTTGAGAGGCGGGAGAAGTATGGTGTAAGGTAGGCGGCGCCGAGGAAGCTGTAGCCGAGGGGAGCGAGTTCTTGCAGGCAGAGGACTATGAGGTCTGGCGGGATGGGGGAGGGAGTTGGGGGGTCGGAGAAGAGGGCGGAGGCGAGGTGGGTGAGGGAGGGGAGGGTGCGGGCAGTGTTGAAGGTTGTTATGTAGATGGATAGGTTGGACATGGTTTGATTGACCTACTGTCTTTCTGCATCAGGATACGACTGCTGGTGATATTCGATTGTCGAGCTGTCAGTCTGAGAGCTTGGAAGCTACGTCACTTACCGCGATCACGGCATGGAAGATGAAAGTGTCGACCATCCACGCCTTGTGCTTCTTCTCGAGCACTCTACGTTCCGCGATATTCGCCATCGACCTTGGAAGAGTTCAATTTGGACCTCACGCAATTGTCTAGCAGTCTCCACGACTCTGGACGATGAGACAGCGCAGCCCATACGGAGCAACGGCACCTCGACACCCCCTGTCCTCCGCTCGAACATCGCGCCGTCCCTTGACAGATAACGTCCGCCCCACGCACTTCACAGATCCTCCTACCAAGCCCTCTTCCGCTCCCGTACCACGCGGCAAAATCACATCGCTTAGTACAAAATGCTTCCTCGCTTGCAAGCATCTCACGGAAGCGCGCAAGCGATCGCATTTTCCGCACCCGTACTGCGCATCTCGTTTGCAGATGAGGAGCCCGAGTGCTTGGAACCTCGTGTCGGCGTAGATCTATAGTGGCTGTTGGCCTGCCGCCGAATATCACCGGTAAGTATTGTGTTCCCTCCGTCTCTTTCACGACAGCAACATTCTTGTGGCTTGCAGATCCAGGCCACCATCATCATGGCGTCTCTTCTCTTCACGTTAGTGGCCCATGCTGTACTAGAGCCCAGACAAAAAGACAACTACACCGAGACGAAGAATTGGCGCGACTCTTGCACAAAGGCGACGTGCGATCTGAAGTACTCGTACTGGGGTTACATACCCTCGATAGTAGCTAACAGCATCTTTGCCGCGCTGTTTGGGATATCGCTACTGGGTTTCTTGGTACAAGCAGCGATATGTCGGAAGCGCTTTTGGGGCTTCAGCTTCGCTATGAGCGCTGGTTCGTTCCTCGAAGTGCTGGGCTATATCGGCAGGATCGTCTCGTTCTCGAACCCGTTCAACGAGAATGGCTTTCTGATACAGATCGTCTGCTTGACAATCGGTGCGCCAGCATCCCTCTCCACATCAATGCTGGCCTTACTGACAAGACCATAGCCCCCGCCTTCTACGCAGCAGCCATCTACTTCTGTCTCCGCAGCATCATCCTAACCTTCGGACCCGCCAACTCCCGCCTTCCCGCGACCTGGTACCCCCGGATCTTCATCCCCTGCGATGTCGTCTCTTTACTACTTCAAGCAGGCGGCGGAGGCTGGGCAAGCATAGCCTCGCACTCCGGCCACTCGGCCGCAGGAGGGAACCACATTATGCAAGCTGGTCTAGCCTTCCAGGTGCTGACGTTGCTGATCTTCATTATACTGGCTAGTGACTTTACGTTCAAGACGTACTCGCGGTACAAGAAACTCGGCCGCGGCGGCATTCGATCAAACGCACAACGACCTCCGCAAGAGCCGGAAATTCCAGCTCTTCCTCTGCGCTCTCTGCTTCGCAACTCTCTGCATCTTCACGCGCAGCGTCTACCGCGTAGCAGAGCTGAGTGAAGGCTGGACCGGCCGGCTGATCAAGACGCAAAGCTACTTCATCGGATTGGAAGGTGCGATTGTGAGCGCTGGCGTACTGGCACTGAACATCTTTCATCCCGGATTTTGCTTTGGAGAGGGATGGGATGTGGAGAAGGCTGCTACTGGTGGGAGGAGGGAGAGGAAGGGGAGGAAATGGTTTGGGAGGAAGGGAGAGCAGTCTGAGACCGAGGCGGAGAGGAGCGGTGGAAGTTCTGATGGAGAGATCTTCGGAGAGGAGAGAGAGGTCAGGGAGAAGGTGTGAGAGTTGGGTTGGCTTGGGTGTGGTTCCGAAGGGATTGAGCATTTCACATGGTCTTCAAGGCTGGCGGATAGACTTCTTTCACGGCATATATCGAGGAGTCTGTGGGAGCGCGTGGCGCTGAGAAATGATATATACATCATCAGCTGCTCCGAGCCGACGAATACAGCGATGTAGTCTCGTTGCACGTCGTATCAATGCGTGTAATACTTGACCGTCTTGAAACAGCCCACCAAAGTCCTAGCGGGGCACGGCAACATACAAAATACCTGTACATTCGAGAACTTTCCCAGGCCTTGTCACATGTCCATCTCCATTCACCGTTGTCGCACTGTACGCTCCTTCACCCCATTCATTACACTTCTGTGGCTTTTCCACCTGATCAGAGGTCACCGTACTGCAGCCCAATCCCCATCTCCGACGCTTCGCAACCATTCCGGTCCGCAATGCCTATCAATTACAGCAAATGGGACGCCCTCGAGCTCTCCGACGATAGCGACATTGAGGTCCACCCTAACGTCGACAAGCGATCCTTCATCCGCGCGAAACAGAACCAGATACATCAGCAACGGCATGAGCGGAAGGGCAGGATAGCTACGTTAAGGTATGAGAGGATCATCAACGAAGGACTCTTGGGGAGGATCGGGGAATTGGTAAAACAGCTGGATGAGCAGAGGGGAAAGTATGCAGAGGGAAAGGGAGAGGAGGTGGATGAAGGCGTCTTCGAGGCATTGGTCGAAGTCACGAGTGATGCGAGTCTAGGCGAGGATTCCCCACCACGGGCACCAGAAGGCGTACACAAGAACGAGCAGCAGCCGAAGTACAGTCAGATGCTCGGCGCACTGGTAGACCAGGTGAAACTCGAGGTCGATAAGTCCAAGTCTCAGGGCTCAGCACGGCACGAAGCGTATGTGCAGGAGGTGCGAAGTCATTTGGAGAAGGTGCAAAGCCTGCAGAAGGATCTTGAGGTCGAGCTACGACGGCTGGAGAAAGAGGAGGGCGACAAGATCACAAGTGATAGCATACACGAGGGGTTTAGTATCAGCCAGGTCAGCAAGGAGAAGGCGAGTGTTGTGCAACCTGAGCTGCTGAACCCGAAACGAAGTCCTGCAGAAGACGGAGCAGCTACATCGGGCGCAGAAGCAGACATCGAAGACGGTGACATCGACGCTGCGGCCGGAGAAGACGAAGATATTCAAGCCTCGCCCACGGCAAAGAGGTTTGGCAAGATCCCCTACGGCGACTACACAGCCTCCCTGCAGTTCATCATCTCCAATCCACAGATCCTCATCGAGAAAGAAACCGACGGCTTGCTAGTCGAAGCCTTCAACGCCCAATCGCAAGCCACCTCGAAAAAAGACGAAGACTACGCCCGGACCTGCGTTCACCAAGCACTACTACTACAATACTGTCGCCAGCTTGGCAAAGACGGCGTGAGATTGTTCTTCCAGCGCGTGCAGACGTCGGGACACAAGGCAAGGAAGTTGTTTCTGGATGATGTGAATAGCACGTATGCGCGGATACGCACGCGCACGGCAGAGCTGAAGAAGGAGAGTGAGGAGGAAGGAGGCGATCGGGAGCAAATCCAACTCCACGCCGTGGATTCAGGGACATCAATCAACATCCTCACACCTCCGCCTATGGCGCAGTGCACGACGGACGACGAGCGCGCCGCACGAGAAGTCTTCGACACCTTCCCACCTGGTTTGCAACGCGCGCTGGAGAGCGGGAGTTTGGAAAAAGTCAACGTGGTTTTAGGCAAGATGAGCGTGAGTGAGGCGGAGATTGTTGTGGATCAACTGGGCGGGGCAGGGATGTTGAGTATGGAGGAGGGGGTTATTGATGCTACGACTGAGGAGGGGAGAAAGGTTGTTGAGGAGATCGAGAGGGGGAAGAAGATGCCTAGCCGCGTGGAGGAGGTGGGTGATGAGGAGATGGAGGGTCAGACAGGAGCTGGGGCTGGGGAGGCGAACAGGGAGGACGAGAGGGAGGTGTTGATGGTTGATGAGGTGGACTAGACGATGCGTATGAGGTGGTGTTCTGGGACTGCACATCGGGACTTGGCGGATGGAGCTGGCTCCGGCAAGACAACGGTCAAAGAGTGGAGACACGATGACGAAGGTTTGCTCGCGCACTTCAACATCACGAACACTGCTTCCTCGTCTATCCTCCATCCACACATCGCCTCAAACCCACACGACCGCCTGACCGATCGCCCTCTCATTACTCAAATACCTCGGCCGCGGCGGACCAAGAACCCGACTTGTACGAAATATCGCAGCAACCGCAACATGGAGCCAGCAGTCTACCTCTGGGCATGGTTCGAGACCAAGATTCTGAAGAAGAAGGATATGAGCGTGGTTGCGAAGCCGGATCAGAGCGCTGAGAAGGAGCCGAAGAGACCTGCTTTGCGCTAGTCAGGATGGAGTACGATCTGGTATGAAGCGAGAGGAGAGTAGAGCGCAGGGCATGGCTGTTCGTCATTGGCAAGAGCAGTGTGAGTGTGTCCTGGCGCTGGAGCAGGTCATGCCGGCGCTGACACATGCCCCGAGGCCTCGAACTTGCGCAGACGATCGAGCCCGAAAGCTGCACATCTTCAAGATTGTGTATGTAGCACAACAACATTCGAATTTGGCACTGAGAAGCTCTTGGCACGTTTCGGCTGAAGAGGTCATTGGGTGCGTACTCTCGACAGCGGACGAAGCAGAAGCCAGACATCGATGCTGACCTTCGGCAGTGTAAAGTATATCCCCATATGTCCGCAACTCGAAGACGTCCTCACAATGTTCTTCCCTGTGTATATCTCGCATTTCCCCAGAGTGAGAAATGTAAGTCTGTATCTGCTTGTCAGTCTCTACTTCAACTCTTCTACTCGATCAAGTCTCATTGTCCACTTGCAGTATCTCACTCAAAAAAATTCAGCTCAGACCAGAGACAAGGTCGCATCGACACCCGCGCAATCAACACGATGGCCACTGATACCATCGCCACCGGCACCATCGCCACCGAAAGCATGGCCACCAATATCGCAACCCCCCATACCACGCCTCCCGCGACCGCTACTCCCAATCCCGAAGCCAATCTCGGTGCCCTTCCCCAAGAAATCAAAGAGAGAATCTTCGACCAACTCATGCTCGATCCCGGCTTCGCTCCGTCACGCAAATTGTACGCCTGTGCCGTGGACTCCAGCACAAGACTTCGACCCCTCGCCTCCTGGGCGAACTTTGCTCGTGTCAAGCGCAAGTTTCATGCTTCCGCCGACCGCTGGCTGCAGGACACGCATGAGCTCGTGCTAGTGAAGATCCGATGGAGAAAGCTGGTGGAGTATCTGGATGATTGCCGGACGAAGGATACGGAGTTCATCAGTAGTACTAAGCAGGCGCTTGCATTCGAGAGGAGGGGAATGGCGGCAACGACTGTTGAGATCACGGGTCCTGTAGATAGTCACGCGCCTCTGGTGGCATTCGTATCCGAGCCGAAGTCCCTCGACAAGTTCTACGCGATCGTACCTCCGGTCACTGGACAGATCGTCAACGCTCGCCACGTATACTCGTCGGCTACGCCCTAGTTCAGAATGCCGGTGCTCGCGATGAACGCGAGGAGTAGCGGGATGAGGCTGCGCTTCGCAGTGCGACTGTCGCACATACCGCGAAAGCGAATGTCTGCTGAGAGGCAGCACAGTCTGCTGCGCCCCTTGCAGAGCATTATTGCGGATGGCATGGACTTCACCATCGAGGGAGGCGTTTGCGATCGACCCCATGCCGATGCGGTCACGTTGATGCTGTATGGCGGCTTTTTGAAAGTATCTGAGAGTATCAGCTCGCCGATCGTTAGGCTGTGGGACTACGTGACCATCTTGTCAAAGTGCAAGGACATGGTTGACGAGGATATCGCCAACGGTCGCGAGCGCGCCGCACTTGCCTGGTTAAACCGGATTGCAGACTGCGAGTTCGCGAGATTCATCTCGGACTTCAGTACTCTCTGGGATCCTCAGCTTCCAGCACAAGATGTCCTGGCTGCGCTGACACTGCTTCAGTACGATTTGAGCCGCACCTGTACGTACTTGCACCTCCGTCTCGATCTTCCGGAAACGCGCATCACGGATCAAGCGATGTTCGCGTTACGCAACGAAGCGCCGACGGCAACAGCTCTAGGTGGTGGATGGCTCGCATTGTGTCAGTCGCATCGTCAGCTCGCGTTCGAGACGAAGATGCACGCATATCACATGATACTGCTGTGCCGCGATTTTGACCGGCCAGGTCTTCTCATGAGGCGATGCAAGGAGGGAGAATCAGCGCGCCGTATCCAGCAGGGCTTGGTAGTCAATTGGCCGGCGCAATTCGATCAGTGGGCGCTGATGAACCCTCATGCCGATTTTGATCTGAACTATATCCGTTCGGAGACCCTCTGGCCGGTGATTCAGAAGTCTAGTGTATTCACGCTGGGGCCTATGAGCTTCAATTTGCATAAGAATGTGGTGAGTGAGCGAGGACAGTATCGCAGGTGGTGGGATGTTGATCTGTTGCGCAAGCACGGATGGGGGCTTGAGTCGATCGGTGAGGGAATCGAGTATCTTGTCAAGATCACAGAGTCGCTACAGCTTGTTGAGGTAGTGCCTACGCTAGACGCGAAGAATACCACAGACTCTGCGCCAGCAACCTCAAGCTACGCATGGGGAGAGGTTCGCGAGCCAGTGAATGCGCAGAGATAAGAGAAGGCGCGAGAGACCAGCGAGTTGCCGGCCCCGGTCTTTCAAGGCGGAAATCTGGCCCATAAAGCAGCGTCGAGCTTGCTGTCACAAGCCCGGCGACCTGGGGACTCGTCGGCTCGGACGATACCGAGCCTGCTGTCCCTACTTGGCACCTTTGACGACGGTACGAACACGGCGAAGACGTCTAGCTAGGGAAGCGAAACATCTCTCGACCCCGGCCGCGAGAATTGCATCGCTGGGTTGCCTGGAGGGAGTGAAGTGGTGTGCGAGGTCTGCCTGGATATTCTAACGATTAGTCACGCCCAGCTTGGCTGAAGGTTGCTGGTGGCAGGGTGTCTAGAGTCCGCGAAGGAGAGAGAAGTCAGCATGGTGTGGTCTAGCTCAACCCGTTTACACTACGAAGCCTTCATGTGCCTCACCGCCACTCGCAGATGGACTGGATCTCGATTTGTTCGCGCGGACTGTGCATCGACGTTCATGAGTAAGTTGACGTGAAAAAATTCCTTCGTGAGCTAGATTCATATACAATGGATGAGAAAAGTGCAAATCGCCGTTACTTGCTTATTTCTCGTCATTTCGAGCCCATAACCGGCGAATATTCCACGAAGAACCTCTCCTCGAGGCCACCGAGTTGAGAATTGTGACGGGTATATGATGTACTTTTGACATGTTGTAATCGCACTTGGGGTTAGAAGGTTAACCACACATTGAGCATCCCTAACCCTTCGTAATGCCAAGCATCTCGATCGATGCTCCTTCCTCTGGCTAACGAAGTAAGCTCGCTGTCATGAAATACCAATAAAATCCTAATCTCGATTTGATTAAATCGCGAAGGATGACCAGAATACCTTGCCGAAGTTTTACGTGCTGAGTGTCTCAAGAGCTGATTCCCTCAGTTTTCAGGCAGCAAATCACGAACGGCAAGTTCGATTCACACCGCCTGATTCGGCAGAACTTTTGGCATTCTCGGACTTTCACTCTGCTCGAGCTTGTTGAACCACATACACATATCCGATATCCTTGTCAATCATGAAGCGCAAATTGAACGCCGACGACGTTCCAGAACCTGTGGATACAGGCGCTGGACAAACGCCTGCCCAAAGTAAGACCGGTTTCGCAGGTCTCGGCCTGGACGCTCGACTTTTGCAAGCAGTCGCGAAAGAGAAGCTCAGCGAGCCTACACCAGTACAAGTCCAGGCGATCCCGCTTGCGATTGCTGGAAAGGATATATTGGGTACGAACGAGCACAAACAACCTGTAGGAGAGGAGTACTGACATTACGCAGCTCGCGCAAAGACCGGATCAGGCAAGACGCTCGCATACCTACTCCCAATCATTCACTCAATCCTCCGGCGCAAAGCTTCCTCCGTACGCCCTACAAAGGCTGTCTCGGCGATCATGCTGGTACCGACCAAGGAGCTGGCGACGCAGGTTACTACAGCCGTCAAGACCTTCACCTCGTTCTGCAACCAGGACATCCGCGCAGAGAACATCAACCGAAAAGAGGATCTCGCTGTCACTCGTGCGCGGCTATTGGAGTGTCCGGAGATCGTCGTCGGCACTCCCAACAGAGTGAGCCAGTGGATCAGCAATGATGTACTCAAGGCGGCAGACCTCGTCCACGTGGTGATCGACGAGGCAGACTTGGTACTGAGCTATGAGTACGAGGATGAGTTGCGCAGTATCGCTGCTGCGCTACCAGCCGGGGTTCAGAACATCTTCATGTCTGCGACTTTACGGACTGAGGTCGACAAACTCACAGCGCTTTTCTGCAAGTCAGGATCACCTGTGGTGCTGGACTTGTCAGAGCAAGAGGCTGCCGAGAAGCCAATACTGTCTCAGTACATCGTCAAGACGGCGGAAGATGAGAAGTTTTTGCTCATATACGCGATATTCAAACTGCAGCTCATCAAGGGCAAGATCATCATCTTCGTGGCGGATATCGACCGATGCTACAGGATGAAGCTGTTCCTGGAGCAATTCGGGACGAGAAGCTGCGTACTGAACTCGGAGCTCCCTGTGAATAGTAGGCTACATGTCGTGGAAGAGTTCAACAAGGGCGTATACGACGTTCTGATTGCAGCGGACGAAAGGGAGGTTGCTGAGTCAGGAAGTAGGAAGGTCAAGAAGAGCGAGGATGATGATATTGAAGATATTGAAGATGCGGCTGAAGAGGAGATAAAAGGTGTAGACGATGTGGATGTGGATGCTACGAAGCCAGTTGTGGCACCTCCAGCAAAGAAGCAGCGAAAGACCGGCAACGATCGCGAGTTCGGGGTCTCGCGAGGCATCGACTTTCGCCATGTTGCTTGTGTGCTCAACTTTGATCTACCGACATCATCGAAGTCATATACCCATCGCATCGGTCGCACAGCGCGTGCAGGCCAGAAAGGCATGGCATTGTCGTTCTATGTGCCTGCCGAGCTCTTTCGAAAGCACAGGCCTACGTCCATACTCCAATGCCAGTACGACGAGAAGGTGCTTGCAAGAATCACAGCCCATCAAGAAAAGCACGGCGCAAAGTTAGAAGAATGGCAATTCGACATGGAAAAGTTGACAGGCTTCCGCTACCGTCTGACCGACGCCCTACGCGCAGTGACCCGCATCGCGATTCGCGAAGCACGCACCAAGGAACTCCGTCAAGAGCTCATCAACTCCACGAAGCTAGCCCGCCACTTCGAAGAACACCCCGAAGACCTGCGCCACTTGCGCCACGATACTGAGAGCCATGCTGTGAGGCTGCAGCCGCATCTGAAGCATGTGCCTGAGTACTTGCTGCCTAGTGGCGGGAAGGCGGCGGTGCAGCAGGATGTGGGGTTTGTGGAATTCAGAAAGGATGAGAGGGCTGGGAATAAGATTCGCAAGGCTAGGGAGGTGAATCGGAAGAGAGGGAAGGGTGCAATCATGAAGGGGAAGAGGACGGCGGGGGATCCGTTGAAGAGTTTGAATGCGAGGGGGAGGGGGAAGAAGTGAGGCTGTGTTTGGCGAGCTATGAAATTCGACTAGTTCACTACGCTAGCGCAGATCAGATTCGTGCAGAAGGTCAACGTTGACTATCGAGCCCTGTACATTTAGTGGCTGTAGGATAGGCACCTCGGAATTCTCAATGCACCCCACGCTACTGCAACACCTGCAGATAAAACGCCAAGGCACACCGCGGCAAGCTTCCGGACGCGACAAAATTGCAAGATTCGACAAGTGCTGCAAGAGTGCCTTACAGACCCTGCCACCAACGCGATTGGCACTCGGCATCGCGATTCGATGCCAGACATTTCTCATCGATAGTGGGGCTCGAAGAAGCTCCATTGCCGGTGCGGACGGGAGCGGGGCGTCTACGCCTATGTTGACCTCTTTCATTGCAAAGCCTCGACATTCACGGACTTGGATCTTCAGGGATCTCGACCAGACCAAGCACCACACGCAGATCTCAAGAGCAGGTGCAGGCTTCAGCCTGAGGAATCAAGTAGATAATTTGACATAGGCTGCAAGTCTCGATACAGCTACCACCGCTTTCCCGAATGCCTACAGCCCACTCTCGCGTAGTCGTTCACGACGCAATCAAGCACGCCCAAATGCAGAGAAGCCACAACGCCGCCGTCTTCGAAGTGCAGGCGACGATCCTGAGAACGGAGGACGTCTCCGTTTACCGAGTCGTGCGACGTATAAATTGGAAGATGCAAATCAGGGAAAGTCGTCAATTCGTTCCGTCGTAATGTCGAGGAGCACAAAGCGTTCGGGACCATGTGAGCGAACAATGGTCGGAGTACATCAGGACCGGGACGGCTAACCTGGACCGTAGAGGTCCTCCTCTTCCGGCTCTTCCCCACGATGCCTCGCTTCTCCTTCATCGTCATCATCGTCTGCATCCTGGTCCTCGTCATCATTATCGTCATCCTCTTCATCTTCAAGGCTAGCTGCTCGCTGATGATACATGGCTAAGAGCTTGCTCTTGACTTCATCTTCGGTGAAGCCTTTCTCGAGCAAGGCTGCCTTCCAGCTTTGCATCGACCCAGAAGAGAAGGCAGATGGACTTGTCGCACTCGACTCCCGCGTGATGATATGGTCTGAATGTTTGCGCCATACGTTGTCGAACTGGTGCAGCAAGGGCCGCAAGGATCGTTCATTGACCTTGCCAAAGGACTTGGCCTTCACGTAATGCTGTATAGTGTCCACCTTGCCAAAGTCAAGACGCGACATCGAATCTAGCTTGGTACTTTTGTCATCTGGATCCACACAAATTGATTCGGGTCGCATTGGTGCCTCTCTACGAGCTGGATACTCCTCTGGGCGAGGGTGAGGACACGTCCTACCAGTGTAAACAATGGCATGATCGGACTTGATGACTCCCGGCTTACTGACGCCTCGTCCGTTGTAAGTGGTGATAGGAAGGACACTGCAGTACTTGTCCGAGGTACGGATGACAACAAAGCGCCGGACTTTGGTATAGAATCGTTCCCCATACGCACCACGATAGACGCCGGCATCGGGTAAGAGACTGGTTATGTGAGAATTGTTCTCACCTGCAGTCTCCGGCCAGAGCGTCATGAACACCCTTCCTTCGGTAAAGAATTTGGCAGGGCGCTTCTTATAGCTCGGATCCAGACGCTCGGTGTCTCCATCGGTCTCCAAAAGCGTCATGTGGCCCGGGACACCGAGTTCACGCAGATGGGGATCCAGCTGTGCTCCAGGCGGCCCCCGCGCTGTCCTTGCAAGTGTGCCCAAGCGTGGATCACCCCGGTCGACAAAGCGGGGGTCTTGCGGCCGTGGATTGAGGTTCATAGCGTTCATGCTCGAAGCCAGATCCGACGTTGTGCTCCGTCCACCAGGAAACCTCGGTATGACATCTTCGGACGCGCGAGACTGAGCCGGACGAGCAGCATACACGCCCGGAGAATCTGCACCTTCCCAGACTGCTGCCTGTAGCAGTGAGTGGGTTCTGGGAATGGTCGGTGGTCTTGGAAATCGCCCACCATCGCGCTTGACTATCAGATCTCTGCTTTGCACATAGATGAAATCGCCACCGATGGCTTCACTGTATTGCCATGGCCGTGGGTCAGCCATCCCGAGTGGCTATCATGAGTCACTGAGTTGAGTCAGGCAAGGATGTAGGGCGTCACACGCTCACCTTTATATCAGATGCGGCTCAATTATGCAGATCGGACTAACCTCATACCGAGCGGAGGGGCGTGCAGCCACCGTTCAAAGTAACGGCAACATCCTAAAGTGAACAGTCCTTGCGATGCAAGACGTATACATAGAAATCGGCAGGCGTAGTCTGGCCGAGATAACAACGTCAACATACAGTATGTAGAGCCCCCACGCTGCGGGTAAGATGCTGGCAAAAGTCGTGGGCTGCAAAAGTACGCCCCACTATGATACATGCTACGCCTCTCCGCTGCATGGACAGACGTTAAGGAGCACACACATAAGCAGCATACATAACAACGGCGGCAGCGAGAGTTGCCTTCTCATTTCCTCCACGCGCAGAAATCCAAGTACTTCTGGGTCCCCACGTCACATGGAAGCCTTACTCCCGCAAGCTGCCACCTCTCCCGGTCCTTGGCTCCATTGCTTCACCCGACTCCAGTGCTGCGAGATTTTTCGGTGCTGTTGCGACCGCGGCTGGATCGTGTGTGTAAGGGGTATGACTCAGGACGGTGACAAGTTCTCGATTGCTTGCACTATGCAACGTAAGGTCTGGTGCATGTCGTGGCGTTAGGGTCGTCGGGCTCTCATGCGCAGAGCGTGACCATGTTATACACGCTCAGGCAGGCAAGACAATCATTGCTGAAGAAAGTGTGCGCGCGAAAATGGCCGACAGTCCACCAGATTTTAGCAATGGTCTACGAGAAGTCAATAGGGCGAAGCTCATTGACGACATTGCACGTCTGTCTCAGAGTGGAGGCTCTGCGCATGACCTGCGAACATCACAATTGCGTCGAATCTGCGATATCTTCCAGCGGCGTCATCGAAGACTGTCTAGGGCACGAGAGCTGGAACTCTCCCTTGGAACGGAGCTTCAGTATCAGTGGCAAATATGCGCAGACTACCGACGACACTACGACGAATCGACGGAAAAGTTCATGCATCAGGCTATGTTGGTCGTAGGGAAGACCGGACGCAAGACATTGGCGACAAAGTTGGGGAAAACGCATGTCCAAGTTCAAGCAGATCAAATGATGTTGACTGCACAGTCCGTGAGAACAAAGGAACTCGAAATTCTCCGATCAGAGCAGTCAAGTAAGATCAAGAAGCTCGAATCAGTGCTCGATAAGGCTGTAAGCAGCTTGTCAGCGTTTCTCAACGACGAGTTCGATACTGTCCACACTGAATATGATGATGATGGTTCCGTTTCAAGCATAGAGCCACCCTCAAGTATGTCAAACGTGGAGAATCCATTGCTGGAGGATTACTACGACAAGACAGGCAACATCGCTATTATGCGTGAGAGATTGAGCGAAGTTTATAGCGAGTATGTCGATGAGCGTGCACAGAGGATCTTTCGTGCTGATCAAGACCAAATTTTGGAAAATACCGATGAGCAGTTCGATGCATCATACCAAGTCGCGATCCAAAACGCTCAAGAGAGTATTGAGAACGCAATCGACGCCCGGCAGGAAGCACTGGAAAAGTGCCGGGCCGCTGGCGTCGAGATACCACCACCTAAGCCTGTATCTGAGTCGTCAGCGGTAGTTAGTGGAGTGTCTGGAATGCCGCTCACGGGAACCTGGTCCGGAGTTACTCGTAGCCCACCCCGTAGCCAGGCTCCC
The DNA here is from genome assembly GCA_002077065.1 of Cryoendolithus antarcticus. Lineage (NCBI taxonomy): Eukaryota > Fungi > Ascomycota > Dothideomycetes > Cladosporiales > Cladosporiaceae > Cryoendolithus > Cryoendolithus antarcticus. Next base: position 113,270 of record NAJO01000067.1, read on the forward strand.
AAGACTGAGCTTGTCAGCCCGGCACCACCAACGATTGCTACGGGTCACATGCTCCCCGATGGTACAGCAGGACCTGACGCCAAGGTAGGCAGCTATATCGAAGACAGCAGCATCGAGAAGTGGATACGTGAAATTCCAGACCTCATGCCTTCAGGGGTTGGAATCCACCGTAATGCTACGGATGCTACAGCGCCAGTCATCATGTCATTGGATGATGACCTTGGTGCAGCGTCGGAAGGTCGTTGGCGTGGCAACTCACTGACGGCAGAATCTATTGATCTGGAGACAGCAGAGCTAGCCAAGGTTGGGAGCGATGACTTTTCAGCCATGAACACAACGCCGCCTGTTCCGACACAGGCGATCTCTGATCCCAGTGCGCGTCGCCAGTCAGCAACTGATAGGCATTCGTGGAGCGAGCATAGACAGCCGGAGGACCGTGGGTGCCGCGACGATGGTGATGTCTGCGATTCTCCGGACGCGCACGTCTGCAATACAGACCAAGTCGACCTCGTGATCAGTCAAGCTCCGCCGCCCGACTTGCCAGATCTCAGCTAATGTTCGCAGTCGCCCTCAGCTTGCGACACAGCAGGTAGGTAGATGTTGGCGTCGCCCCTGCTACCCAAGTGCTCAACTCGGCTTGTCCCCATGCCGCGGCAATGCGGACTCGCAGAACCTGCTTTAGCCTCATAAAAAAGAGAGTTTGCGTATGACCCTGCTTGGTTTTTCCGTGCATGTGTGATGTGAGCCACCCCCTGATCATGAATTGAATATCTGCGGCTGACACCACACAGCTGTTTGCGGGAGGGAACTGACCTTGTGATGGATATCCTCACTACTCGATGAGCGGTGGAGTAGCGGCAACAGCGAAGGTTCAAAACCAAGATTGGTAGCCAGTCCGAATCGCTGGCTCATCATATCTCAGGGGACCAGGGTGCGGGTTCAGCATGGGTTAAGTTGTTGTCCGCTGCTGTCAGACATTTGCAGCGTGAGAGAGCTGTCAAGCGCATAGGCTGATCGGCACTCGAGTGAGACACTAGCAGTAGTCACAACATCCATCGTTACGCGGTGGGACGAGATGTATGCTCTTACCCTGTGGTATCACGGGATTAGGTATAGACGTCGGACATGTAACATTGCGTTTGCTCTCTGGTGAATGTAGCCCCGAGGCCACAGTTTCCTCGATACGCGCGAGATTATGACATGGTAGGAAACGAAAACTACGCAATGTATCTTACTATCAATTGACCGAACCCCCGGCCACGCTATCTCCAACGCTGTATTGCTGTCCCTTGCTGCCGTAGTATGTTGACACCTGCCCAGCGTCACACATAGTGAACGCCAAACGTGGCCAGTATAAGTTGCGGAGAAGCCTAAAATCATCGCATGCTTCCCGCCGTCGCGAGAGAGCTGCGTAGGTCCCTCATACGTCAATCTCGTAAGTCGTGAGTAACAGAAAATGTTGTAAATCCGTCAATTCTGTCTGCCCTTCCCTTTGGACCCAGCTGCGTTGCTGTCTGCCGATGTCGAGGCACTGACTGCATCACGCACATGCTGTAGCGCGACTTCCAGACTGAGACCACGATCAACAGCGCGAGCTACAGCCTTCGCTTCGCCGAGCGAGATGCCTCCTTTCCTCAACATATTGATGACAAGCTGAGCCGCGTTTGAACTTAGTCCATCATCCATCAGATTTCGAAACGCGGTAGCTTCTTTGGGCTGCCAACCGTTCGCCGCCAAGTCGGTGTACGAAGGACTAGAGCTCCCTTGCGGTGCGGGAGGAACTTCAGTCCTGCAGGCCGAGGGACCGGACTCGGACTGGCCTATCCGAGGCCGCTGATCAGACATGTTAGATGCTCTGTGTGCGCGAATAGTGGACTCTTGGAGTTGAAAAGCTGCAGGAGCTGTTCGGCTGCTCATCGCTGCAACCCCTTGGGGCAGTGAGGCTCCAGTCATTTCCCTTCGTGGGCGTATGATGTCTTGCGGCTGGGACATTGAGAGACGTCGAGTCTGAAGGCCCTGCTGTAGCGTTGCCAGATTTTCAGGTGCGATCGTGGAGCGTACACCGAGTGTTTCTGCGCTACCACGAGGCGCTTCCTGTCGGCGCGAGGCAGAAGCCTGTGAACGCTCGCGAGCGTTCGATACCATCTTGGTCAGCAGCGTATTCACTATGGCTTTAGCTTCAGACGTAGCTGCACTTGTCGAAAGTCCTTGGTCTTTGAGCTTCTGGATGGCTCCGAGAAGAACATCTTTCAATCGCTGCTGTTCATCACGGGTGAGTTCCGCAAGTTGCGACGGAGTGCCTTGCACTTCCTCGTCCTGTGGGCCGTCATTGCTTCCAGTGGTACGAGCGGACTCATGCCGTTGAGGCCGACTTCCACGGGCCACCTCTGCGAACTTGGTAGCTTCTAGATGTCGCAGTACATTCGGGGGTTGAGTACTGCGCGATGCTCTGTCACTCGATGGTCGACCTGGAGAACTGAGAGGAGGATGTTCTGAAGACTTCTCTGACGTGGCATCAACCATTGACACAACTTGGCTATGTCTCAGGATCTTGCTCGTGAACACTGCCTGGAACTGCGACACCAGCGCCTCGTGACAATCGCGATTGACCATGCCGAGAGGCTTTACTTTCAAATTATGCTCCACCGTGTAGACGGTGCCGTAGTGGATCCGCGATGCCGAATGAAGCTCGCTTCGGGGATCTCTCGGATCATCAGGATCAACGCGTATGGGACGGGGTAAGAGTCTCGATTCCCCAGACGGTCTGCGCGGAGTTGGAGTGCCTGTATATATTATTCCGATCTCAGCTTGGTCCAGGCGTTCTCGAGCGCCGCGGCCACCGAATGTGCGGACAGGTCTTCAACGGTCAGTCAGCTTGTATAATTACGCAGACGCCACGCTGGGGTCTTACAGGGCAGTACAGCTCTGTGGGCCAGTATTGATAACTACGAAACGTCGTACATCAGAGTAAACACGTTCGCCAGCGAATTTGCCGGGTAGAGTGACTTTCTGTGTGACTACAGACCCGCGCGCTGAGTTGTTCAACGATTCGCTGGCCGGTTCGCTCCAAAGAGTTAAAAAGACCTGAGAGGTATGAGTATGTGAAACATTGGCTGAAGTCATTGAGACACTGACCCGGCCGATCACAAAAAAGGCCCGGGGTTGTTTGCGCTTCCGAAAGCCTGCCAGGACCAGTCAGCAATATCATTGACACCTGGGACAGAAGAGTTGACGAACTTGGGTCCAGCACTTCTTGGTCACCGGGGGTCTCGAGCAGTTGTCGCTCGGGCGGTACTCGATTATGCTGACCTCGATTCCCAGCGTTTCGGAATCCGGATCTGGCGACTCGCGATCTGACCAGAGTCTTCGCATTGTAGCCATCCACGAAAGGTGAAATTCCAAGACCTGCTTGTAGGTCTTCGCGGCGTGGCTGGCGTGGTGGCGGCCCTGCTCGATTCTGTATGGGTCGTGGCCGCACGGGCAGCGTCGTAGCGGCAGCAGAGGCTTGAGCGTGATCAGATGTTATCTCGCGCAAGGGCCGCGGTGCGGAGGCCAGATACGGGGCGTCTGCTCTGGGAGGATTCTCAACGGTAGCAGATGGAATTTGGGGGCGATTGCTCGTCCTTGGAACATCTGATCCAGTCACCCGTGTGGACAGACTCGGTACTAAGCTCTGCAGCACTCTGCCATCTTCTGTGATGTCTAGACCTCGTGAGTGATCGTGATAATAGTAGGCATTCACTTGCGGGCTGTAGAGCCATGTTCTCTGTGAGTTCGGCATTTGCCTGCCTCAAGGGTCTCGACCGCTTTTGTGTCTCGAAGCTGCGAGTCAGTGACAACTGAAGGCTCGCCTCATAATTTGTCTGGTTCGGCATGGCCAAACCGACAGGTCGAGCATCACGGAGCTGATATGGAGCTGAAGATTCAGCCTCATGGAAACACAACGCGGTAGAAAGACAGGGCATGTGGCATTCCTCGTGACAGCAATGAATCTGAACCCTAGCAGATGTGCCGCAGTAGCGCTGTGACCGACTCATCTACTGTTGATTGCCCCACACTCCGCGACCAATCTGGCCAATATGACCTGTCCCTTGGACATCATTGCTCGATGCGATTGGCGGTTAGGCGCGGGCGAGAGAAACATGAACGTGGGCGGCACGGCACCAGCTCTAATGCTCCACGACATTCGGCCACGAGTGTGTAGACACAGCAAGCTTGCGGGAGCTGCATACAAGTTTCGCGGGTGCACCTTTCTGCTTCAGAAATGGTTACTTGCATGGCATGTGGAACGCAGGCTGCTACCGCGGACATTGCTTGGTCGACAGCGCCGTTGCTAGCTGTCTGATTACCGAGCGTGTCCCGATGACAAGCCTCACTCCGGTACTCCGGGAAATTGCACAGTGAGCACGGATCGTAAAGCGAGTTTGGGACTATCCTACGGTCATACCGCGGATGAAGCCGGTACGGACACAAATGCCAGACGTAGCCGGGTTCACGTTGCTGCAAAGGCGACGTCTCGACTGCTCGGTCTCCATGTCGACGCAGCGCATCTGCGACAGGCTTCACGACAGTATTGTCCAGCTGACCGGAACTACCTACGACTCCATACATGGCGAAAGTGTCCGACTCAATATTGGAGCCTCTCGTGTGCAACCGTGATCAGTACAACGCCTCACTTGATGAAATCAATTCCCGCTCGGCGTCAGCTCATCGACAAATCTTGGAATTGGCGGAGCAATCTGGTCCAGCGGTGGCAATCGAAGGACTAGACGTAATTCTTTCGACCAGGCAACCAGCCACTAAAGGGTTGCAACGCGCAGCGCATACTGTCAATCGGAGGAGACGACGTCTTTTGGCATATCGTGCCGACGTGGGCTTGCTACGTGCGCAGGCAGCGGTGTCTTGGGAGCGTTATTGTCGCTACCGGGACTACTATCTGGAGTCGAGCAGTGCATACGAGAGCACGATGCAATATAGCCCGTTCCGAGCGCCGACACTTGACAGGCATCTTTATGCGCTGCGCTCCCGACTCGAGCACGACCGCACAAGGCTTGAGACCCAGTATCACGAGGCTTCAGACCTACAACGTCATCTTTCCAACCTTGAGACTGACCTGTACGAGGTGACGACGAAATTCATGGACGCTGCGTTGGATCTCGCGCAACTTACTTTAGGAGGCACGGCACCAGCTGATAATACCACATACGAGCCTACACTTGAGCTTTCAGCTCCGAGCACAATGTCGTCGCTTACAAGACTGGACCCTTTGCTGGCGCAATACTATGATCGAGCTGGTGATGTCAGCATTATGGCGGAGCGAATGGGTGATCTCCAGGAGCAACACTATCACGAGATTGCCACGCGAGGTCTGCGGGAGGATCAGGCAGAAGTGCTGAGTATCGCGGACGCAGACTTCGACGACAACTACGAGCGCGAGCACAGAATCTTGCAAACCGAGCTTGACATTGCGGCAGGTGAAGCCGATGAGCTTCGTGCGAGGTGCGAAGCAGCAGGCCTCGACATTAGTGCAGGCCTTCGCAATACCGAAGATTCCGATACGGATGTCGAGGATTCGGACCTCAAGCCTAGCAACGAACTGATCGCTCCTACTCCGTCAGGTCCGACCCATGACGTTGAAGGCATGCTACATCTGCTTGACATCAAGGACGCCGCAGAACAGGTCCGCACTGCGAGTTCCGTCCTGCGCGCACCGCTGAAGCCCTCTGAAAGCGACGACCGTACGGTGATAAGTGTAGATGACTGGATCGCAAGTGTAACCTCCAGCTTGAACGTCGATGAGACAAATTACACTGGCTTTCCGGGAGATCCGAGGTCCTTGCCGGCGAGATCACGGAACCCTTCCCTCAGCACCCTTGGCACTCCATTAGCTCGACGGCATTCCGAAACCGATTTGCTTGACGAAGTATTGCATGGAGCAGGCTATGGGGCAAGCGGAACATCCCCACCGAAACCCCCGGACAGGTCATCCCTTGCAATATGACGGTCGTTAACCACATACAGCGAGCCTTGAAATAGCCCTTACCTTGCGTTATTGGGAGACATGGGGCATAGTATGCTTCCCACAACATTACGGCTTACACCCGCTATTGACCAGCATCGACTGCATCGTTTGTCACTCTGATCGCCTTCTACCCACGAATGTATATTTGGTCATCACGCATTCGCATCGCTGCGCTGTCGGGCGGTGCCAGATGTCTGAACATGACCAACACCGTCGTTGATTAGAGAAATTTGAGCATGGTGCGGCATCGCCTACGCTCTTGCGACTGCAAGATCAATGATTTGAAAGGTCCGTACAGCGATATGGAGTAGGATCTATTCAGCCAACATTAATGTTGACGTGCGCTACATCCTCGTGCCAGTTTGATGCGATCGCACGGCGAATGATCCGCGCAACACAGGATATCAGCGTTGGCTGGCGTGAATCCCCACGTCATATACGACCGCTGTGTATCAATTTGTGTAACAATGCGCTTACCGCTAGTCCGGCACATCTAGCAGGAGGGCAAAGTTTCGAAGGCTTTCGTCGGTGAGTCTACCTTCCTATCACCCGTATCATGATTACTAATGCTCATTCCCGTCAGACATTCGTCCATGGCACACCGACGCAGCTAATCAGTAGCACAGTCAATCTCTAGTAGCTGTTGAAGGAATCAAAAAGCTATCGACTATGGAAGATAGCTATGTAACACATTTCCTGCCGCACGAACGCACATCCGTCTGAGTCTGCTCTCCGCCATGATCTTGCCCCCAAAAGACAGATGACTGTCTTCAAGTAGGCGCGTATTGTGGTAGCATTTTCGAGCCGCCAGAAGTACGAGGTATCAAATCGTTGCGTCGTAAAGTCGTAAGTGAGCAATGTAGTCAAACCAGATTCCGCGATTCTGCTCCCACTGCAGCTGATGATGATCTAGGCCCTGGCAACGCCCATCAGCTCTGCCGCCCTCCCCCTCGACCAGTGCTCTGCTTCCGACGTGCTGCAGCCTCAGCCAGGACTTGTCGTGCCTCAATGTTAGTGTAACCGCGTGCCATGAGCGCATCGATTGCGATCTGTAGTGCAGCAGTCCGAGACCGTTGCGGAGAGTCCGCAGTGGCGCCACTACCACTGCCACTGCGCCTTTCTTCATCGTTGCCCAGGCCATCGTCGCCCTGGTCATCGTCGCCCCGGTCATCGTCGCCCCGGCCATCGTCGCCCCGGCCATCGTCGCCCTGGTCATCGTCGCCCCGGTCATCGTCGCCCCGGCCATCGTCGCCCCGGCCATCGTCGCCCCGGTCATCGTCGCCCCGGATCGCTTCATGGCTCTCATGCTCCTGCCCAGTCGTGGCACGTTGCGAAGCTGCTTCTACCCGGTTAGCTACGCCTCGTCGCGCCCTACGATCTGCTTCGCCCTCGCTAAATCCCCGAGCTAGCAGCGTATTCTTCAGCCGATGGTACAGGGATGTCGCCGCTCGACGGGCAGCCTCGGCTGAGCTCTCTGCAGCGTCGCTGCCAGCACCAGATCCACGGCCAGATCTCTGATCGGACCGGCCATCAGTGTTCGAAGGATTCCTCCTCAGTCTACCGACTACAGCGCTAGCCTGCTCCATGGCGGCACGTTGTCGCTCGGTGAGCTCTCGTGGTTGTCGTTGCTGCATGACATCGCTACCTCGGCGCGCCGTAGACTCCCCAGACACACGGCTTTGTTGTGGAGTCACAGATCGCGGAATAGTCGCAACGATAGGATTAGCACGAGGAACTCCCACATGACTGACCCAGACGTTGTGAAATTGCGTCAGAAGCGGTTGCAGCGACCTGTCATGCACCAAGCCAAATGGCTTGACTTTAATGTTGTGCTCGATCGTGTAGACCTTACCGTAGTGAATCAGAGACTCAGGGTCGAGTTTGTCTGTAGGAATGTCGACGTTGATGCGAATAGGATGCTCCAGCAAATCGGGCGCACGTGAAGCACCGGCCGGTACAGACTTCCCTGTGAAGACTACGCCATGCTCAGAGGCATCAATGTGATCCTTATTTGAGCCTTGGTGGTTGTACGTCAAGATGGATCTATGGCCAGATATCATCAGTGGTCGCGGCCGAGTGACAGCCTTGTGTACCAAAGAGATTGGTCGACTTACAGTGCGCTGCAGCTTCTGTCACCGGCTCGGATGACCACAAACCGTCGGACCTTGGAGTATACTTTCTCGTTGTGGCGGCCCGGGATTATACCACCGGTGTGCAAGGTCGTAACGAAACTATTAGCGCCTGCTGGCTGAGCCCACAGGACGAGGAAGACCTGCAGTGTTTAGCGAAGTTCATCGAGATGGGTCGTGCCTTTTCTGAAGGTCCATACCCTGCCTGGGATGAAAAACTTGTTGCCTTGTGGCCGCAAGCGATAATCTACATGGCCACATTAGCGGAGACTGTGAATTTTGTAATATTGTAAATTCTCACCCCGGTCCAGGAACTCTGAATCTTCCGTGTTGCCAGTCGCAACCAGCTTTGCATGTGCCCTGTATCCGTTATCGTATAGTCCAGGTTCCGTAATATCTTCCGTTGGCTCGAATTTGATGGCAGACTGGATTCGCTTTTGTCGATCAATCCCTCGGTGAACGGCTGAATCATGCTCCGATCTTGGAGTGGACAGGGAAATCCTGTTCAATCTCTCTGACAAGCTGGGGTCCTTGCTAGTAGTGTACTTCGGGCTTGCACTGAGTCCTGGATGGTCGGCCTCATCACGCTCAGGCGCTGGCATTGAACGAGGCTCCGACAGTGCTGAAACTGGGAGTCGTACTCTGTCTTCGGTGATGATGACATCGGGTCGTCCGGTGTGTTGGTACCATTTACCCAGTCGACCACTCCAGATCCAGCCATTGCGATCTGCCATACTGAATCATTGGGGCCTGACGCGGTTGTATCTGCAGAGAAAGAGCGATTGGAAGTGACACGAGCAGACTTCCGATACTTGTGCTACCAACACCCCAATCTATACTGCGGCTCTGCGGAAGGTGGAGGACAACCTGGAAGCTAGGAAGGTGAAGGTGGTGTGCCAATGCAGTCATTTAGGCGGGACGAGACTGTCCGCTGTGTCTCGACGTCGCAAATGGGAGCAGAGCTTGAGATAACGTCTGGAGGAGAGTCCACTTGCCACGCGGGAGATGTCGCTACCGGCAGGGCAAAGCTCATGCTGTGTTCCGTTGGCCCTCGGCAAGCACCTATGGCGAGGTAAGGAGTACATATATCGAAGAGCAACAAGCTATCTGCCGAGCCGCCAGTGAGCTTGTGACTGCTACACAATGTACTCTGTAACAGTGAAACATGTGATACGCTGCGAGAGCGCGTCATCAAGCCAGTAGATGTGATTGGGTAACACCGCGTCCGCGCGACTCTATTCGGTCCGCGTGAACTGAAGCTGTTGGCAGCGATCCGCCGTGAAAGCCTACCCGACATCTGGGTGCCAGCCTGCCAGGTGACTGGAGGAGCATCATCGGAGTCCGTTGTGCACTGACCAGGTTCGGGATATGAGGCTTACTTTGCTGCACAGTGCAGCTGCTATCCTTGGTCAAGCTGTGTGCAGACCATCTGCTGTCGCGTTCATACACCTGCTGTTTCGATGAGGCGGCTGCGTATCGAAGATGGCTCCAATACTGACATCTGGTCAAGACTTCAAAGCAGAGCAAGCGTCCAGATATGCCGGCAACGTGCCCAGTCCACCAGACCCGCGCGTTGTGGCCCCTCGCGATCAAGCCTCGTCCGCTGCTCTCCGGGATATCAGCATGAGCGAACCACTGTTCCCTGTACCTCATGGATCCGCACCGAGTCGACAAGTCGATCAGTCGTCGTCTCAGATCAACTCGCCAACGAGAAAACGGCGCCCTTCGCTTCTCACAGGTACCGACCGTATGCGCGAGCTCACAGAGGTCCTGGAGGATTTGGAACGGCAACATAATGCGATTGTGGTGGGCGCTTCTGCGGCACCTGATACTCATAGCGAGACATTGAGCCCAGTAGTCGCTCTCGCGCCTCCACTCCAAGTACTGAGGCAGCGTGAAGCACGCTTCATTCGAGGTGCTCGTCGATTCCTAGACCTCATCCAGGCACCGATACTTCGCGACCTCCTGGGAAAGGCCGTCCCGCTGCGGGCAGGATCTGATATTGGCACCATGAGCACGTTGGAACACGGTCTTGCGTATGATCTCAAGTCCTCCGAGTCTCGCACTTTACCACCACTTCTTGAATTGTATTACGATGAGGCTGGTGAAGTCAAGCTGCAAGGAGAATCACTGGTGAATTTGGACTATTGGTACACCGAGGAAGTGTCAGTGCGAATGTTGCAGGAGGATCAGGGTCTTGAAGTCCCCGTGCCAGACGACGTATTCCATGCAGAATATCTACACAAGCGCGCTCTCATCGAAGTTGCTCTTGATCGCCATATTGATGAGGCTGAGCGCCTACGCACGCAGTGTATTGCTGCGGGCTTGGATCTGAACGCGGGCATGCGTGTCTATGAAGACAGTGAAGGGGACCTCTCGGAGGTCTTGGTGGAGTATCACGAAGACGACGTGCACTCTCTTTCGGATCCCGGCCCTCTCATACAGCCGCTGGAAGTTGGCTCCAGCGAGCGTCTGCGCACGGGTGGACTTACTCCAGCTGCTCGAAGCATACTAGGCTTGGCTCGCATGAATGAACATGTCTCTCGATGGATTGTTGACGTTGAGACGCCGGCAGATGAGTCCTCACAACAGTTGCTTCTGCAGCACGTTGAGATCGTTGACGACGCCAACGAGCCGCGATCAATGGGAATGCAGTCGGACAATGTGGCTCTGCAGCCGACCGTACGGCACAATCCCGTAGGATTAAGTGGACAGCAACCCATTCAATATGACCACGTCGGGGTCAATTGTGGGGTCACTGATCTGTTGCAAAACGTAGTAGCATCGATCGACGGGACAGTGGACTCGGCGTGGGTCGACATAAGTAAGGAAGAGGTAGCAGAAGCCCTTGAACGACTAGAAGGGCTGGATCTGGCTACAGCGCCATTTCCTCAACAAGAGGCTCGCACGAGCCGGCGAGCGCGTGATTCTTGGGGTCAAGACACCAAGGACACGAATTCTACAATGACATTCAAAAATCGCTGGAGTGTACTACTAGACGACACTCTGGCGAACGCTCGAGCGTGGATGGCCAAGTTCCTGACTGCTGCCCCAGTGACACCTTGAGTACGCCATTACGTCAATTGGCAGTCATACTTTGCCCCAGCTGAGCGCAGATGGATTGGCTATCTTTCCGATTGCGGTCATGTCCCTGTTTACGGACTGTTTCCTTGTTATACGTGAAAATTCATAGTCTCGGTACGCACTGAGGCTATTCGGTATGATAGCTAAGTCTGGCCAAGTCATGGCCAGCAGACACTCGCTCACACACCTAGCTATGTATCTGAACGTCATCGCCTGATTTCCAGGCGCACACGCACAGAATATATCAGCTGACATACATACATTGCCTGATTCTTGCACGCCAGATTCCTGCAGATGTTCTAGCGCTTTGGCATTGCAACTGCTTGAGACTGAACCGCACGCCTATACATGTTATGGACGCAATACCGGATCTCCGAACACAGCTAGTGTCACGCTGTAACAGGTTGCCTTGGTGGCGTCGCCACAACGAGCTACCCCGGCTCCTTCAACCGTTAGAGTGAGGCACCCATATAACACAAGTCTGAAATTCACTGTACGTCAAGACTGATGCGTCTGCGAGTCCATGACAACACGCGTCGGGACAAGGCAAGCGGGTGTTGACCAGGGTTCGGTACCACACAACCTTTTATTTCATCTAGTAGCATAAGCATCTATCCTTACGCAGCATTGACTTCCTCCATAGTCAAGTGCCCTTCGATGTGGAGCCGACACTATCGCCGTGGCTCGACAGCGTACTTGCATGCTGATGGCGCACGTGGCCGGGATGCCGCATATGCAGCTTTTCACCGGTGCGAGTGACTCTACCTTCTAGTAAGATGAGGAGACAGAGCGAGCTATTGTTACACGGATAGGGTAATTTCGTCTCTCGGTACGGTTGCCGTGGGATGTAGATCTGTACCTTAGTCCATCGGGCCAGCCTCGACATTGATGACCTGTAGACCAATGGGATTGGCATATTCTGTAGGTGCATCATCGCCGTACGATGACACAGATGATTGCTGTAGAGCAGTGGATACATGCGTGGCCACAAAGAATCATTCCCCTTTCCAATCAGGCTCGCGAGCGAAAGGTTGTGTTAGGCTGAAATGTTGTAACGTGCAAGTCTTGCCGGATCGTCGTGTCTGTACATTACGCAAAGGCAGGAGTACAATTTAAACGTGAATCTACACGTCAAACCAGCAAAGTCGCCGTGAAGAATGACCACACCTCCGCGGAGCAAGCTTAGCCTCTTTTCCGATCTTTACGAACATGCGACGCTCGGCCCAGTATAGCCACTGCTTCCTGTCGTGTGTATCCAGCCCGCCGCAACGCAGTGATAGCTGTCTCGACAGCGTTCGCAGTCGACTTTGATTCTGGCCCATCGCCGCGGGCGGCCAAACCTGAGTGCAAGTTTGGTGTCGACTGACTTATCTCAAGCGCTGCGTTATCGTCATCTGAATCGGACTCCGACTCACTTGCTGAGGGTCCTGAATCTACGTCGCTCCGCTCTTCTTCATCGACCGCGGCCAGGTGCAGATCCCTGATCGAGTTGGTGAGTGATGCTGCGTCATACGCATCGGAGTGATGAGACGAGCTTCTTTCTCGCCCTGCTCGTTGACGTGTACCTGTACTGCCGCCGAGCTATCCAGCGTTCAGTACATGACAGCTTTAATGGCCAGGTTATTGACATACCTGTCGCCGGACAGCGCCCTCATCTGTGCGGGGTGGAGATGATCCTGCGAGAGGAACCTTTGCGATGAAGACGTCTTTCCATTGTTTCAGCAAGGCTGCTGTAGAGTCATCATCGATCTGACCAAGCGACTTGACCTTCAGGTCGTGATCAATCGTATGGACTGCGCTGTAATCCACAAGCGTTTGAGCATCGAGTCTAGCGCTTGGATCGTCAAGCTGCACTTTCACAGCTTGTGGCAGCAGGTCAGGTAGTCGATGTGCTCTATCCGGGGCGCGCTCTCCGCTGTAGATTATGCCATGCTCAGAGGCTAGGTACCCAGGTGCTAGGGCTTTTGCGCTGGTGTACGTCACGATTGGGCTGTATAACACCATGTCAATATGCTGCGGCAAGCGCACCAGATTCAAACTCACAGCGCACTGCAAGACCTGTCCCCTGCGCGGATAACAACAAAGCGGCGTACTTTCGAAAAGACCCGTCCGCGGTTGGGACCCTCCATGACAACACTATCCGAAATCCCTCCATTATCGGCCTTCGTGCTGCTCGCTCTGGCAGGTTCTGCCCATAAAGTCATGAAAACCTTTGTGACTAAGTGAGCTTTAAACCGACTTGCACGAGGTCATTATAATTACCTTCCCAGCTATATAGAAACTTCGAGGGTGGCTTTGAACCTTATACTCTGTAGCATCTTCGCGTTAGAGCGGAGTCATGTCATCGCGGAGAGTTACTTACCGTTGCTGAGTAGACTTTCAGGGCGTAGTTGGTTGCCCGGGTGCGGTCTCCGTGTCGTACCTGTCATTGTGTTTATCGGATCCGGTTGTCCAAGAGGGACTGCACTATACTGCATTGCGAGAGCACTGGCGCCCGCTAAAGCACGTGGAACATCTGGATGCCCTAGGCGCAAAGTGTCCGGACCAGGCGCAGCATAGCGAGAGTATTGCCCGCGACTACTTCCTACTTCGAATGATCGCGTTCGCGCGGTCCGTGGAGAGTATCGATAGTCTGATGAGCCATCAATGTTTGCACGCGTGGTGTTCAGGCTTGACGTCGCCGCCGCCGCTTCCATCGTCCATGGCACGCTGCCATCCACGGGGTACCGACGGCCATCGGAGGTCACCACAGTCTTCGGACGATCGCCGCGCTCATCGATGTAGTAGTAGCCCTGTAGCTTAGAGCTGTATCTCCAAGCAGGTGGTGACCCTGCCGAAGCCATGCTGTTTTTGCAGACGGTCATAGACGCCACACCCCGGCGTGCGAGCAGTCGGCTAACTACACGAGGTCAGTCATCACTGAACGATAATGCCATAGGGTCAGCGAGAAGCAGGGGAGGCTTGAGGCTGTCAGCATTTCAACAGTGCGAGCTGCGAGGCGGGGCCGTGCAGCCTCAACTACCACATGCAGCAAGCCTCTCGGGGGCCATGTAAGTGTTGAGTGTGCGTGCTAGAAGTGGCTGCGCCACGCCTACCTGCAGCACACGACACCTCATAACTCGGACGATGAATTGTGCTATACACATCGCGAAGCTTAATGACACGTCGAGGCGGTGTGGTAAGAGTAAGAACAATCGTGGCTTGATGGCACGAACATTCATCAACACTGCGGCCTCAGGCAATCAGGCACTAACAACGAAAGCGTTGTTTGTATGTTGTTGACAGATCCGCGGCAGGAAGGAGGATTCAAGGACCTACATACGTGCCAGCGGCCGAGGCGTGTTCCTTGCGCAATGCCAGGACAGTGATACTCGAAGAACGTCTATAGCAGATTCTATATCTGAGTACACTCTCAAGATCATGTCCGCATCCTCTCGATCTGCTCTCGTATATCGTCCATAGGGAGAGCAGACCGAGAGAGCACCGCTAGGGCCTCTTCCACGCTGAAGTCTAGCGACGACGTTGCCTTGCTGCGAGAGTCTCTTTGTTCTCGCACTTTCCTGACCTGTAACTCGAGATAGGGCATCGAAGCCTTGCTGACCCTCCCAAGATTCTTCACCCGATAGTAATACTCCACCGTACGTTCCGCTGCAAGATTCAGGCGCGAGCGGTTGTTGAGTACCCAACCCGCAGCTAGATCAGGATCGATGCGTATCGCGTAAGGCTGCATCGGCTCTTCATGTTGCAGCATATTTGGGGCTTCTGTAGGCATACGATCGGGAGGCACGTCCGTGGTGTAAACGATGCAATGGTCAGACTTTATCACTGAAGGCTTCGACACCCCCTGGCCACCATAGCTTGTGATGGGCACGGCTCGACAAAAGTTTGGCTCGGCGTGAACCGAGACTAGTGCTCGTCTCTTCGATATCAGCGACTGGCCAAAGCTGTCGACACTCATTGATCGGCTTGAATTGGATGTTCTCTCGGACCAACCAGCAATGTCCGTCGTGATCATCTCGAATACCTTGAAATATTGTCAGGAGCTCAAATTACCCACAAGACATGAACAGATGTACTTACCCGCCCAGGGGCAAAGAATGTGGTGCCATTACCTTGACTGCGGTAGCCTGATATCCACTCAACATCGGCAGCGTCAAGATACCTGTAGCCGGCCCAACCTACCGGGGATACTGATCACTGTCTGCTGGCGGTGCGAAGTTTCGTGCGAGTACCCTCGGATGCTACCGGACTCAGTCTGTAAAGACTGTTGTCTCGGTTGCACAGCGACGGATGAGGCGTTGTTCCCAGCGTTGAACGTGCCTGGTGTAACGAGCGTTGCTTCAAGGATTGGTGCAGGGAGAGAAACACTAGCGGCAATACCCTGAGCATTATGTTCGAGGGAGGGCGTGCTGACTGTTCCTACAGGTGAGATGTAATTCGCTGCGCGCTGTATCTCAGGTTGGACCCGAAACACTTCCAGCGAGAGCTGGCGCGGCTCGTTATGGTAGGGCAGTCGATATCCGCGACTCCTGCCTTGCCCGCTTGCCCGACCTCTTCCACGACCTCTCGGCAACGATCCCTGTTCAGCAGCCCTCACTTTGTCTCGGTTACTCGGGTGCTTTGCGCGTCCACGACCTTGACCGTACTGTTCAGGCTGGATGCTTCGTTCGTCTGTCATGACAGATGGGCTATCCTACCATACCCAACACTGTCCTTTGATAGAGGTTGGCTAATAGTCACTGTCTTGAGTCAGAATGCCTGGCAGAGAGTGCCGCAAAGCTAGAATATCTGCGTCAGAGGATGCTGGCCAATAGTCACTGTCTTGAATCAGAATGACTGGAAGATAGTGCCTCAAAGCTAGAATATTTGCGTCAGATGATGATGGCCAATTCAAGGGCAGGGCAAGTTGAGTCCAATAGAGGGTCGACTGCGCTATAATGCAGATCAAAAGGGTGCAGAAACACAGACCTGCGTTTGCGATGCTGTCAATCGAGAGCGCCTCCTATAGCCCCATGCGAACGAGGCAACCTCGAGGCAAATGCAGGGCTGGATACATTCACGAGTAGCTGGGAGAGCTCCCCACTAGCGCGAAGCTGCCGCCACTAACAATACGCAATCGGCTAGTGTACATCCAACCACTAGTGTAGGACAAAGTGCATGTTCATCATTGCAGAAAGATGAGGTCCACACCGATGCTGCAATAAGCGCAACTCTATTCACGATCACGTCAGTACACGCCCTCCGAGTAACGCTTCCGATTACGTCTTGCAGACATCCATCATTCCTGCTCTATAAAGCGTGCGGGCAACTGTTGCACCCAATCCTTGACGAGCGCAAAGCTCTCGGATATGCGCTCTGACGAGGTGTCGACGCTCTCATCCTGATCACGTGGACCCAATGATACGCCTCTGTGACTTGCGCCCTCCATGTTATGCATATCGGCGGGTAAAGTATCGACCTGGAATATAATACCTGCTGCTGAGCATTCCCTTCGCCGTGCCTGCAGATCCAATTCGTCCTTGTCGAGTGCGAGGAGTAAGGCTTGCTTTTGGACCGCGAACTCTCGTTTTCGCTCTGGAAAATGAGGGTCCGTAGCCTCTCCACGGTCCGAAGCCAGGGTATGGGCACGCAGCTGCTCGTCATACTCCTCATACAATTCTTGCAGTTGCACTCTCGACAATCCCACTCTTTGTTGCGCCTGTCGGAATGCCACAACCTCAGGACGTAGATGAGCCTGAGCTTGATGGTCATCGACATATGTTATTGAACTCTCTGAGGCTCGGGTGTTGACTTGTGCTTTCATCTCGCCTATCTTATCAAGCGTCTCTTTGCTCGCCACCCGCCACGCTAGGATTTCTTTCGTGTTGTCGCGGATGTCTGTCTCAGTCGTGCTGAGCTCCAATTGCTTTGCGGTAGATGACTTCTGGACATCTTTTGCTTGATCTACTTGCTTCCGCACCTCTCTGAATGCTTCATCCAGCTCTTCGTGCGCTGCGTCAAACCCTTGATCGCGCTTCTTAACCGCGCTATCCATCATCTGGAGACACTGAGCCAGAGACTCCCAGGCCGAGTTCAACTTTGTCTCGACGTCGTACCGCTGATTCAGCACCGTCTCGTGAAGTCCAACAAACCGCTTCAGACGTCCGTACAGTCTATCAAGATCGGCTTGCTGCTGCTTCGCTTCGTCAATGTCATCTTTCCCATGCCGCTGTGCGCTCAAAGCAGCGGGAAGATTCGACGCTATAGCATATGAATCGGGCGTAAATGCTACAGAGCGCAGAGCCGCAGTGTCTGGCATCGTCGATGGACTCGGTAATGGGTCTTGCGGCACAGCTGGAGTCAACGGAAGATAGGCATGGCCAGCCGGTGTCGACTCGCTGGTAGAGCTGACCAATTTATCCTCAAGCGCGGCAGGATTTGATGTCGCTTGACCACCAGAGCCTTGATATGTCGTGCGGTCCAGCAGATTTGGCGGACTTCCATGACTTTGTGCGTGATCAGGATTACCGGGCACAGCTTCGCTGACACTTCCTCTATTCGACTCATGCGATCGCTCCTCCGATGCCAGGGAGACGCCTAGCTGCGCACTCCAGACACTTGCGAATTGCTTGAGTAATTGACTCCTTGACTCGTCGCTGACTTTGCCAAAGGGCCATACTTTTGCACTGTGCTCGATATTGTGCACTTTACCGTAGTCAATGCGTGCAGACCGTTGAAGTTTATATCCTATGTCATCAGCATCAACTCTTATGGGTATAGGCTGCATCTCAATCTCCGCCGCAGAGATGTCTGGTGCAGTGTCCCCAGTGTAGATAATGCCATATTGCTGTACTTCGGAGTGTCCCAGACTACTGATGGCCAGCTTCGGAACTATCGGACTATATCGAGCTCAGTTCTCTGTGAATACAAGCCGAAGCTTCGCGAGCGTCAGGGTGAGGAAATACTAACACTACGCTGCAGCTGAGCACACCAATCTTGATGACTACCAGGCCGTGTACACCATGCTTCGACTGTGTATCCGCCACACGCCGCGATGCGATACCAGATGGTAGACCGTATAGTTGGCTTACAGAGAACACCTACATCCATTTAGCGCTTTCGTGGCAGTGTCTCCAGCGCACAGTGCTTACGGTTCCTGTACGAAAATACTTAAGTGGCTCAGACTGCACTTTGAATTGCATCTTAGGCTCTGAGGAAAGGTCAACGAGCGCTCCGAGATGCCAGATCAATCTACATGCCTTTATTCTGGAGCCTGCGTTGCTTACTTCCTGGTGGGACGAAGCCGCCATTCCACACATTTTGTTGTTGAGTCAATTGACTCGAAATGCTGGATCCTTCACTCCATTTACTTATGCTCGTGCCGCTGATAGTCTCCGGTGGCGAGAGGGAGTCTTTTGAGTGGGGCGGCGCCTGAGAAACCGTGCTGTCGTCAAGCTCATTGCCATCGTCTAGTCTTCTTTTTACGCGATTCCGTGCATCATACCAATACCAGGTGCTGTGAGTATCATCCCACTCCCACTCTGGAGCGTGTTTGTTGTACGCGTTCTGCATACCACGATGCGGATGCATCTCAGGCGCTTATCACAATTCGGGAACTGTTCAGTGAACCTGGGGCTCAATCGTAAACATGACTCCGGTGGCTTCCCATATCGTAAGAGTGCTGCACCTTTCAAGTGATGCTGGAATGCCACGAATGAAATGCATCTCGGACTGCAAGGGTCTGCCAGCTACCTGCGCAATGGACACCGCAGCACGGGTTTCGAACGTTTCTAGTTTGCCTCGCCGACCACTCCCCGCGCGGAGGTGAGGGCGGGCTAGCGCGGCTGGCGGCAGGACGGGAGTCAAAGTCATCAACTACTCTACAGGTCCGCAACATGCATGGTCGAGCAACATTTGATTTTGGCAAACTCATGGTACACAGTATACATAATGTATGTCAACTACCTTTCCGACAGCGCACAGTCGCTCTGAAAAACTACCTGCATCTCCTCAGCACGAAATGCGCCATGCGACTGGCACCGTAGGAAACCAACACGTCTCACCACAAAAACGTCGCCGATCTTGTAATGACACCCCCACAATACGTGTACAAAGGAGATGGTTCGTAATATGGTCGCTGCGCCAGCGTTCGGCCGAGTGCATTGTCCTCGTGCAGGTGGCCAAGGTGAACTTCACTCACCCGCAGAGCTTTTAGTCCTCTGCTTCAACAGCTTGCTCGAAGCTGACGCCACTCTGACAGCGCCGCGCGATTCTGATGGCTTGGTCGAGGGTATAATTTGACCGGAGCAACCTGCCAACAATCTGGACGGAGCCACGGGTGAAGCCTGCATTTCGAGTCTGAGATGCACGGTGTGCCAACGGTGCCTGAATCCTCATTCGCATGAGATCTGTGATAGACTCTGCCACTTCAATACTCTCGCCGCGGATTATGAACCGAGCCATGGCCAGAGCGGTCGCTGGCGGACGATCGTCTTCCTCCAATTCCCGTGCCTGGACGGCTACCTCCTCTGCGTGACCTTCGTCAATGAGCTCCGAAATTCGGACAGCGGCCTCCTTCTCGTGGCCCGACTTCATCAAAGCGTCAATCCTAATCGCTGCATCCACGTCGTGATCTTCTTCCATCAAGTTCGCGACATCATTGGCATCGCTTGGGGAAACCTCGTTGTGTCTGATGAGCCTTAATATGGTGGCCCTTCGCTCGACAGCCGCGGGTGATGACGAAGGCCCGCCGTCCGATACTGTGGCATGAGGTGACCGGGATCGTCCCAGTGTTCTTCTCCGTGCAGATCCGCCGCTCTGCACGTCTGAGATCTCATCTTGCGGACCTGGAGTGTTGCGATCGTCATGCGATTGTGAATAGGAATCGTTGCCAGAGTAGCGTGATCTGTTGCCGGCGCTGTCTGTCAGGCTTAGATTCTCTAATTCGGCAGCGACGATCTCAGCTGATCTTCCGCCGCCTGGCTGGGTGCGGAGTATACGCGGCGCTGCGCTCCCACTCGGCTGGCCACTGCCGGGAGATGTGCCATACTGGTCACTAGACGGCGACCTTTCCTGTTCTTGGTTCGCGTTGTAATCGTTGTAAGCCTCCCGAACCTCCCTTCGATAGTTTCTACCAACATCGATCCTTCTTCCACTTCTCAGCACATACTGCATGCGATCAATGTCGATCATACACGCTCGGCGCAACTCCGTACTTTCAATGGGCACGAGCGGACGATTGCCTGCCATGTTTGTGCGACCTGATCGACGTCATGGGTGTGGGGTTTCGTTCACGTGCTCGAGTTCCTTGCTGTGGTCTCCGAGAACCTACCCCGAGCTATGTCGTCGTTGCGAGCAGATGATCGTGTGGTATCAGAGTACATGTGCAACTACTGAC
Organism: Cryoendolithus antarcticus; assembly: GCA_002077065.1. Classification (NCBI taxonomy): domain Eukaryota; kingdom Fungi; phylum Ascomycota; class Dothideomycetes; order Cladosporiales; family Cladosporiaceae; genus Cryoendolithus; species Cryoendolithus antarcticus. The sequence goes on from NAJO01000067.1 coordinate 133,881, forward strand.
GACTACCGGGCCGACTGCTGTTACTGTACTGTGCGCTAGATCAGATAGGCGCTGGACACAGCACAGGTCATCTGGTCTCTGCCTTCAGCCCGGGCCGAGGTGCATGCACTCCACATGCTTCATATGTCTAGAGCGGATCATGTGTAACTTAGGCAGGTGTATCCGCGTCCAGAAGGTAAGCTGCAAGAGCTGCTAGGCTAAATGCTTGGATACCACGGCATACGGGACCGCGTCGCCTTATTCACGCGTGGCTGTCGTTGATAGACCAGCTAGAGTGAGTGTGGCCTTGCAAGCCTTGGTGGCCGCGTCCAGATCTCGAGGGTTTTCATAGTGACAGGAGAGATGAAAGGTGCTGTATGTCGGCGACTGTCTGACGTGAAGTGGGGGGTGGTAAAGCTACTCCCCGGACATAGCGCGGACATAATGAAATGACCCTCACAAGCCACCATCCGCTACGCTCGGGATAGGTGGGCACCACGCAAGCCGCAGAGCCATTGTCACATTACAGCGCGCTATGTACTGTCACATTAGCTGGCTCAAGTGTCCCTCCATACTCGAGCACCCCCGGCATCTTGCACTCGCCGACATTCAGCTTACTCCAGTCACTCTCATATCCTTCCTCAACATGCGGCCAAGGTCCAAGCGGCGTGATTGCCTTCGGATTGATGTCGTAATGCGACTTGGTGTAGTTCTCCTTAGTGTGTCGAAAATTGGTCGTGTCTCGGAGCTCAGCATGATTGTGGTACAGATTCTTCAGCCAGTTGTTTATGACCGGATAGTCATGTCTGATAGTCCCAAGATTGCACTTGAAGTGCTGCACGTACACTGTGTCGAAGCGGACGATGGTCGCGTACGCCCGGACATCGAGCTCAGTCATCTGTTTTCCAAGGATGTACGGGCCCTTGTTAGCATGCAGGATCTTCTCAAGCTTATTCAGTGATGCGAAGACGGGCGGGATATTCTCTTCGTAGGCTTCCTGGGTTGGTGCAAAGCCCGCTCGATACACCCGAGTGTTGAGATCTCGCTGCAACCAGTCTGCTAGATGGTCAATCTCCCGTCGTAGGTCCTCAGGATACAGCGTCAAAGCGACCAGGTCCTTGGGCAGCAATGAGTCGAATGCGGTCTGCAGGTCTCGCAGCAGCTCGGCGGACTCGTTGTTGACGATCGTGTTGAGCTTCTTGTCCCATAGCACGGGCACAGAGTAACGACCCTTGTAGTCTGGATCCGCCTTGAAGTAGATCTCATGCATGAACTTGCTGCCGAAGAGGTCGTCTTCAGTGGCACCTGCGTACGCCTTCTCAGACGGGACGTTAAATTGCCAGCCCGGCCAGCCCTTATCGTCACCTTTGGGGTACGGCTTCACGATCGAGGTCGTGATGCCTGCATACTTGTCCATCTGCTTCAGATGCACTACAATGTTCGCCCGGTGCGCAAAGGGGCAAAAGAGGCCGATGTAGAGATGATAGCGGTCCTTGTTCGGTGTGAAAGGGCCATCTGCCGTGATCTTGCCGTGGAAGGAGTCTTCCGGACCTCGATGCCAGTCTGCTGGGAGTGAGGAAGCCATGTTCGCGACGCTAATCCGGAAGTGCTTTCATCTATGGGATCAGCGAGCCATGGATCTAGGAGACCTCGCACGTGGATGTAATCTTGGACGGTCGATGTTGTCAGATCTAGTCACGCCACTGGGGAAGGAACGCTCAAGGTTGCGGCACTTGACGGAGAAAGCACGATGGGTCAAACTCGTTCCCGTACCTTATTTCGACGACTTCTCCAGATCCGGGGCGTCGCAACGTTGTGAGCTTAAATTAAGGCTGCATCGTGGCGCAACACCGGTGTGACGTGGGGCCTCTAGTCGGCCTCGTGAGCTGCCTTGTAAGTCAACAATTCAGTTCACGATCCTTCGAGCAGCATTCATAGCGTGTCGTCCGCCATAACCAGCCTAATCATTCAGCAGCGCACAGTCAGCATGCGTTCCACTCGAGGATACGATGAGGACGACGATCTTACCATCGTCCGATCGAATCTATCATATGGAACACGACGCACATCCGCCGACGATGATTACTCAGAGGCGACGTCTCGTCATACACAACATCGAGACAGACGTCGACGAAGACGACGACCATCGCCATCTATTCGCTCCATGTCTTCCGACAGCGACACGCAGCGTCGTTCGTATACACGGAAGCCTCCTCGGGATCCACACGACAGTGACGAGAGAGATAGCAAGCATGACAGAATCGCCTACGCAATATTAGCCCTCGGTGTCTTCTCAATGCTCGCTGGTGTGCTACGTTTGCGGCGAGACAAGCGAGGCGACAATGCTCGAGCTCTCCGCCGGGAGGAGCAGGCGCGACGACTGCGTCAAGAGGACTTTGAGCAACGAAAACGTGACAGGAGACGCCGAGAGGATATGGATACCGAGCGGCGATATCGAGATCGCGACCATGACGATCAAGAGTCCGTCAGCGAACTGAAGACCATCACCTACGTACCTACTGAGGCGCCAAGAAGCCCGAGCAGAGGTCCGAGACGCCTCGAGCCACCTTCCGACGAGCGTGACGACCGTTCGAAAGCGCCGAGCCGAACTGGTAGATCAGAGGCTGGTAGCGTGGGCACGCATAGAACTGACGACCATGAACGAGATGACAATTTGTCGCGAACTGACTCGGCAATACGTTCCAAGCGGCGGAGTCGGCGATCGAGGAGCGATGATTACGACTCGAGTAGTGTGGAATATCCGCGGAGGTGAAGTGTGTTATCGCGAGGGGATTAAAGATCACCCGAGATGTCTATCGTTAATACATGGCATTCTCCAGGCTACTCGACCTTCCTCGGCTACCACATGGGATCGGACTGGAAAACGAGAAATGGCCGCGTGCTAAAACGTCTACGAGATGCAGTCAGTTGGTTGCCTATCATTACTCTGATGGACATGATTAGCTATTCAACATGCTGCCTCAGAATCCCTACGGGTGATCGTCGCGACTCACATGCGGCGACATGATGGGCAAGGCCAAAACAGACGTCTATCTTGTAATACGAACAGTCAATGCCATCCACCGCAACTACGGGTAAGCACGAGAATGTGCTTCAGGAGGAGGTCGTAGACACTAGGGTGCTCAATTACTGCTCTGATAATTGCTAGTGCCTGCTACTGCAGAACAGGTTCCTTCCTTTCTGGAGACCACAACCTGTCTTGCAGTCCGATCAGATCACTCTATCAGGAGGTGGAGCAACATCGGACTTGAGTCCAGCAATGGAGAATCTACGCTGCCCAGTCACCGGGTGTACCAGCCAGTCACCGGGTGTATGAATTGACAGGCTAGCTGCACCGACTTACGATACCACTGGCACGTGTTTACTATCGTATGAAGTGGGAACACCGCAGTTCGACGACAAAGTCACCGCTGTCCATGCTATATTGCCAGACTGATCTATCAGATGGCCACTTCGGCGCAGGAGGTGCGTCCAATACAAGATGTTCCATGCTTGTAAATTGCCCTCCTTCTCTCGTATCGATCCTTCCGGAGCAGACTGAACAAGCCACGCGAGCGACCGGGATGAACAGCGACGACTATCACACAACGCAAAGGCACCGAGCTCGAGGCTGGCATATCATAGCGCGAACCGAGCGCATGCTCGAGGTTCTTGACGAGACGCTCGCTCAGCTACAAAACTCACTCGGGACGGCAATACATGCTGGCAATCTCGAGAACAATGGACACGTCGCTACCTTAGAGGAACTCCAGGCTATGGCACTACAATTGCGAGAGGTGGCAAAGGAAGTCAGGAAATCGTTCTAAGCGTGCTGGGGATGGAAGAGCACGACACTCTCTACTCACTCTGATAAGCGAACAATACAACAGAACATCACTGCACTGCATGTTTGGCGCAACGCAACTCTCTTCGAAGACATCTTCATTTAGGTGTACATGTTCAGACGTGCGTTACTGACATAGAGCACTGGGAACCCGCTACATCTTCACAGATGTCCGACAAGCCTGCTGACTCCATAAGCCGTCGACAGGAGCCGATGATCGCTATTTGTCATTGACTGATATTGTCGCACACCACTTCATTGAAAGCCACGCTGTGCTAGGCGGCGTCCATCATACAGTTTGACAAGTACTGTTGCGATCGATCGCAAGCACAGCTGTTCTCCACAGTTCTAATGCTTCGTTGCATCCTTCGGCTGTTCAGCGGCTTTGCGATTCCCTGGTCCCCGTGACTCGGTGTTCACGACTTGAGCAAAGCTATCCTCGACGGCAGCCTGACTCCTCAATCGATCCAGCGCAGACTTGGGGTGCTTAGCATTGTGCATGATATGGTCTAGCTGTGTCTTGTGCATCTTCGAGGTCCCGACATCGGGTGGAAGCGTTACTTCGATCTCGTCTTGGTCATCATCAAAAGTTATGCATTCCCACAACGGACTAGGCTGGTTGACTTTGACTTTCCTGCCGGGTTTCCTGGCATGGTAGATATAGCCATCTCCCGGCGCCATTTAGAGGATCCATTGTCCCTTCTCGAAGACCATGGGGAAGTACTCGATCCGCCCGGGTGGTTTCAGATTGAGCTTGTTGTTGGGTTCGTCGGCATGCACGCCGTTTCTCCACTGAAGATCAGACGTGCACGCTGCAGGTGCCTTGCAGCCGCGGAGACCTTACGGGCGCTCCTGCAGCCTCTGCGCTGGAGCACGTCTTCTACTGGCCCGGAGTCCCGACGAGACGTTGCGTTTTCGGCCCCGTTCTTGAAGCGAAGGGTGTGGGGCCGGGTCGGCGATAGGACCTCCGCCATTGCGGCGTCCATGATGGCGGCCTTCCGGAAGTGCATGCTGGCGTCTGGATTGGCTTTCATACCCATCTCTGCGGATTGAGTCTGCGGTGCTTGTGTTGATTGGTCTTGGGTGTCGAATGATGAAGGATCGGAAGACTGGCTTGCTCTAACTGGGAAGCCGCAGCAACCTGGGAGAGAGCACCGCATATATGCTTATGACCAGGATGAAGTGTCCTCCGTCCGTATCGAGGGCGCGTGGATTTGTCAACTGTATCCAATGGATCTTGCACAGGAGTGGACTATAGCTAGAGGACACAAACAGCCGGTAGCCAATGAGGCTGTTCGATCATGTATAAGAGCATTTCTGCTGACCACAAAGTTCGCGCTTTCATCTTTACGCTTTCGCACCGTACCAGACTTCGAACTGTGTGTTACTTCTTGTCAAGCACTCGGCTGTTTATTGTGATGGGACTTGCGTGAGAGTTGTCAGAAAGGGTATGTGCACTATGAGATCGCTACGCCGCGCACGGTAGGCTGCAGTGCGATCTTTCCTCGAACGCCACACGTTGTAAGGTTCGGCGGACAACATAAGGATTTACAGTATTCTGGGGCAGAAACTGTTATAGGAAAATAGAGCGTATACCCTGTTCACAATCGAATCTATCGTTTCGCAATCTAGCATACAACTCCCTCTATCTCCCTCCGTGCAGTTCTATCTTACATATGCTTTGTCAATACACATCAACGCCCTCGAAATTCTAACCTCGTAGCTTGAAAAGATCCCTAGAACGATGAGCGCCGTGTTTTATGCAGTCGTGGAGCACCCGCCGTCTTGAATATGTGACGGTCAGGTCCGCCGTTCGGCTCTTTGGCTGCACGAGGTATGCGCTGCATGGCATCACTCACAAGTTCCATAGCTGAGCGCTCATTGCTGGTCGCGCGTTCAAGTGCATGTATACTTCCAGGAGGATATGTGCGTGTGCCATCGCTCTCCCGTGCTAGTGGACTCGGCGTGGAAGGCGGACTCGGTGGCGTAACTGTGATAGCCTGGTAATGCACTGGCGAGTGGGTCGGCGAGGTCGATCTGAGAGGCGAGTCCGGTGGTGTGAGGACGATCTTCGGCACGGGTGATAATGGCGTGCAGGCAAGCTTCCCAGCTAGACAGAATGTGTCCGTGACCTTGACAGTGAGGTCCAAATCTCGGCTTGCGGCCTTCCCAGGCTGCTCGGCAGCTTGCTTCGAGTTTTCGGCCTCCAAGTCCTCTCTTGTCTTGCTGTGCGATAGAGAGCTCCTCAACGCAGGCGCTCGTCTCCTGCGTGGCAAGTCAAGATCCCTCGACGTCATCACAGTCTCCTGCATCCCCGGCCCCTTCAACCACAATCTCGAAGCCGTACATCTTGCCTCAGCTGGCGAGGTGAGCGCGAACGTACAAGCCGCGCGATTGAGCGCATTGAACTTCTCCCTCGCCATGACAAGATACTCGCCAATGCATTGCTCGTCTTTCAGGTCATACAAGGTCTCGTGCGCTACCTCCATGGCCTTATCGATGGCGTACTTGATCGCAGGTCCATTTCGCTCAGCATCTTGCGCCCGTAAGATGTCCTCGACCCAGGTTCTGTAGAGCTTGTTCATGCTTGCGACGTAGCAGGCGTCACGGGGATCCATGCCTTGGTAGTATGCTTTGGCCCAAGTTCTCAACTGCTTGTAGAGAAGACAAGACTTCAGGTCTGGGTCGTCTTGTTGTGGGTAGTCGAAGAGCGTGAAGGGTCCCTGTCTTTGAGCCATGGCTAGTATATGATCGAACTTATTCGGGTTCGACCAATGACTTATGGAGAGACGAGTGTAAACCTGTGCGCCTAATGGAATGTACCGTGCTGTATGTAAGGTGTTTTGTATGCAGACGAAGGTATCTGGTTCAGTAATGTGCTGGAGCAGATACGTTCTGCAGGCTTCGAGGACGAGGCAATTCAATATACCCACGAAGTTTATGCGAAAGCTCGATATGCCGACCCGGAGCCTCTGTGTTGGGTCCGAGGACAGCGTGTAGCATTGAGGACGAGTTGTCCTGCGCCAATCGAATCAAGCTGACCATTTTGTCGAGTGTGCGCAGTCCAATCGATGTAGGTGTTTGCTGACCATGATGGGGTTGATGAATGGCCAGCGACTCCCGCACACTAAGCTTTGCCATGTGGCCCACCACACCGACAAGTTTGGACGTCCCAGATCCATGGTCACATACCCTTCAGCTCGGAGTGGAATCCTGGCCGCCAGGAGACCCATATCAAATGCTGTCGCATCGATATAACGTCCTACAACTGTAGACGCGAAGCCCTGCAATCGGCTACATCGTCAACGAGCGGGTTGACAGTTGGAGTCGTTGGCAAAGCCGCGCGAACATACTCCGGCCGGTACCGTGGAGAGGCACAGCTGGACAGCGGCATTCGAGTCGGCAGAGCATGATGGCTTTCGGACTCGTCAGAACGCTTGCATCACCGCACTCAAACGATCAGTATCTTGCGCAGCGCCTTGCCCAAAGTCTCAACCTGTGCATGCTGTCAGCTCGCCACTCCCTGGAATCCATGACTGCCACTCTTGGCAACTCACATGCGGCGTCTGCGTGATCTGAAAATGATTCCCAGTCATATAATCAAACCCATACTTCGTACCCGGCAACAACTTCTCCCACCCCTCAGTCTTCAACATGCCCCTAGGCTCCAGTAGGAACCTCGTGACCTTGACTCCCAGATCGACCTTCAGCCCACTCGTTGCCACATCCTTCACAAGACCCTCGCGGACCCAGATGAAGTCCACATTCGCCGGAACATCCGGCGCAGCCAGGGGTGTAGGCATATACTTGTCTACTGACAATACGGTGCTGGTGAAATGCTGCACAAGCCACTCGGGCGCTCTCTTGGCCCCACTAGCGCCCATGAGTCCGTTCGTCGTCAGCTCGTCCACCACTTGCGCTGGCAGCGCTTCGTAGACCAAGCGACAAGGCGAATCAATCAGGATCAGTCTCTCGACCTTCTCCCCGGCAGCCACAAGCAGCTTCGTGATCTCGTACGAGTAGTATCCACCAGCCGACCACCCGCCAAGAATATACGACCCTTTGGGCTGCAGCTTCCGGATCTCAGAAAGCCACAGGCGGGCCATACGCTCGATACTGCATGTGAAGTCTTGCGCTTGGCGGAGGAAGGGCGAGTTGAGACCGATCAGGCATACGTCGTCACCTATGGGTGGGAGAGTCCCATAAGAGGTACCTGCTCCACTGCCATCGGGAAGGAGGAAGACTGTTCGTCCAGTATTCGATGGCTTGCCCTGGAGCACGACAGAGAGCGGTACCTTCGGCTTCGGCACCCCGTCCCACGGATCCGCGGGCTCTGCAGTTTCTAGAGGCGATCGCGGTGAAGAGATCTCGATTTTTGGGATGCCATTCTCCAGATCTGCGGGCTCGCCGCCTGCTGCTACGAACTTCTTGAAGGCGCCGACGTTCGGATAGCGGAGGAAGTCGTCTGCTTCGACCGGAAACTCGAGTGCGTTCGTCAAGTCCTTCGCTGTTGCTGAAGCCAGCAGTTCACCAAGTCCAAGGAACTTCCACGTCTCGTGATCTTGAAAGTCGTCAGGCTCGAGCGATAGAGCTTCACCAATGACATTCAATGCCGTCACAATGGCATCTTGATCCGCCATAGCGGTGTTCTGCTGCAGAAAGTAAATAGCAAACCCAGCGGTGTCCGATCACTCTCAAGTGCTTTCCCGAGTCCAGTCGTAAGCGCTGTCGATCTTCACGATGCCCAAAGCGCCAGTTGCCTTATGCACGAGACTCCAGACTCCAGGGACTCCAATAATCTCAAGCCACACAGAAATAACTCAACACAGCGCAATGCAGAGTCTGAGGAAGCGAGTGAGCTGAGATGAGAAAGTGCATCCTTCACCGGACCTCACATCGGAGAGCCGTTGAAGCTGAGTCAGCACGTTTTCTCATGGATCCCAGCATTACCACAGCAGACACGAGCGAAATAGATCATCTGCAGTGTCACAGCAGTAGCGGTTTGATACGAAGCAAGGTCATTCTGAAGGACTCGAGTGAAGGTCTTCATACTCCATACAAACACTGCACTACATACTCGCACATTCGCGCAAGAATCACACTTCTGAAGGGGGAATATTGCTCTACCTAACCCATGCTCATACCGCTCGCTCGCTGACTCCCTCGCAAAGAGGAAAGAAGTATTCATGTACACATACCGTTACTCCCTCCCCACTGTCCCTCATTGTGAACCCCTACTGCCGGAATCCCGACTGATACTGTTCGACAAGTTTCTCAACACCCTCTCTCCACTCCTCCCGGGTCACCCGCTGTTCTTGCTTTCCAACCTCCAGCTCTTCCTTCCTGTCATTGCCACCTCCAAATTTCTTCATGGTTGCATTCTTCTTACGCCCACTAAACAGCCATCCCAAGTACCTCGCTATCAACCACGCAACAGTCTCACCGACCTTGAACCAGATGTACATCTTCGACTGAGCCCACTCGCTCTGCCACCACAGGGGCGAGCCAATCTACAACTCGTCCCTGACGCTCTTAGCACTACTCTGCGCAGCCTCAGCATTCCCCTTCACTATGCTCTCGACCACGCTCTGCGCCGCCTCAACCCCACCCTTCGCGCTCTCAGTCACCTGCGCACCGACGCTCTCGACCACACTTGCCGCCGCGCTCAGCCCCTCGGCCACCGAGCCAGTGGCTTGCGCACCGAGACTCTCGAGCTGCGAACGTGCTGATGCTACGGCAAGAGACAAGCGAGATTGCGCTGACTCCATAGCGCCTACCTCTGGTCCGTAGATTGCCGAGCTGATACTCGCGGATGCAGCAGAAGCGGCGGATGAAGCAGCAGACGAGATCGAGGAGGCGACAGCAGCCGCACCAGAAGTAGCCGAGCCGGCGATGTTGGAAGCCGTTGTCGTCGTGTCGCCGAAGAGTGCGATGGAGATGGCGGAAGAAGCAGACGCAGCAGCATCAGCGATATTAGAGGATGCCGAGTCAGCGTAGCCGGCTGAGGTGCCATATACGGCGACGCTGGCGGAGCTAGAAGCAGCGGAATAGGCCAGAGCAGCAGAGGACGAGGCGGCCTCGACGTAGCCGGGTGTTGTGCCGTACACACCCGCGCTAGCGGCGCTGACAGCCTCCTCCAGCTGCGCCGAGACAGACGCCAACGCCGCCTCAATGGCAGGAGGCGGAGTGAAGACCGCAGCCACGACAGAGGAGGCGGAGACGTAGGCTTCGCTCGCATAGCTGGAAGCTGAAGAGGCTACGCCCGCAGCACCAGTATAGTAAGCAGACTGTAAGCGCGCCATGACGGAGTCAGTGAAATCTGGCTCTTTGCCGTTCACCAACTCAGCAAAGAGCGACTGAACAGCTGCATACTGCTGCACTGCACCATCGGTAACCTGCGCGTAAGCAACCGTAGCGGTAGAATAGATAGCATCCGTATAAGCAACCGGCGTCGGCTGGCCATAGATCTGCTGACTCGCGCCCGAGATAAGCGCATCCCAGTTGTTCGACGCCTGCGACGCGATGGACTGCGCATAGCCTGTCGTGGTGCCGTAGACAGCGCTGCTTGCAGCTGAAGAAGCGGACTCAACGTAGCCTGTCTCAGTGCCGTAGATCGCATCGTAGCCCATTGCACCGGCCTGCTGGAAGGCGATCCCGGCTTCGACGACGGCGAGATCGACCCGCGCGGAGAGGCTGTGAAGGAAGGATTGAGCGAGTGGGGTGGATGTAACGCCTGCTGCTGTCTTGGCCTGTTCGGTCAAGCTGGCAAAGTTGGCGGATGCAGCGGAGGTCGCGGCGAGGTAGGAAGCTTGTGCAGCGTCCATGACGCCTTGGTAAGCTGGTTTCTGGACAGCGGCGAATTGGCTCGAGGCTGCTGCTGAGGCGGCGCTGTATTGCGAGGAGATGGAGTCGAGCACGCTCTGCGCGGGTGACTTGGAGGTCGCGCCTGCGGCTGAAGTAGCGGAAGCGTAAAGATCGGCCATACTTAGGCTGGCGGCAGAGACAGCGGAGTTGTAGGCGCTACGTGCGGTGGCAACGGCTGCGTTGAAGCCAGTTGTCGGTGTTGCGCCCACAGCGGTCCTGGCAGCGTCGTACTGGCTTGAAGCAGCGAGCGCAGCGGCCGTGTACTGATCGTTAATGCTGTCAAGTACACTTTGAGCCGGGTTCTTCGCGGTCACGCCCGCAGCCGCGAATGCAGCTCCGATGAGCGCAGTCTGCTTGCTGGCAGCAGCTGACATGAGCGAGCTATAGGATGCCGCGGCAGCTGCAGTAGCGCCTGCAAGGCCAGTAGTGGGAGTTGCGCCGACGGCGCTTGATGCAGCAGCGAGGAATGAAGAGTATCTGTCGTGTGCAACACCAATACCCTGGTAGTAAGCTTGCTGAGCGGAAGCAAGGTAAGCCTGATTGGGAGGCGTTGGCTCAGCACCGACTGCGACTTTCGCATTCTGGTATTGCGACGAAGCAGCCGAAAGACCCTCAGCAAGACGCACAGACGCGATCGAGCTGATGCTCTCATACACGCCTTGCGTGGAGTACAGAGTAGGCGCAGCAGACGAAGCCGCGCTCGAGACATCGCCATAGCGACTGCTAGCCGCGGATAACGCAGCAGAGTAAGCAGACTCAGCAGAAGCGAACATCTGCTTGTGCACAGGCTTGTACTTGCCAATTATTTGCTCCGATAGGCGGGATGTAGCAGCGTCGTAGTGGGATTGCGCGGCGTTGACGGCGTCTGAGTAGCGGGACTGTGCTGCGGCGGCGGCAGTGGCACTTCCGGAGGCTGCTTGAATGGCGATAGACTCGGCGAGAGAGCTCGCGGATGCTGCCACGGAGCCTGATGCTGACGAGGCTTGCGCGCTCAGGGAAGCGGCAGCTGAGCTGGCCGAGGAAGCTGCGGCGACGGCGGAGGGTGTGCCATAGATTGCGTGTGAGGCACTTGATGAGACACTGAATTCAAGTCAGTAAGGCGCAACATCGTTCGAGTCAGGGTCCACATACGCATCAGCAACACTCTTCACCTTTTCAGTAGCAGCCCCGACTCCCTCAACGACATCGTCATACACATCATCCAAAATTGGTCCGCTGTTCGAAGGCATAGCCTGCGCCATAGCGCCACCCCAGACTTTTGAAGAAGCCTTGGCACTCGCAGTCGAAGCGGCGGAAGATGCGACGGAAGAAACAGACGAGGCACTGGAGCCAGCGTTGTCAATGAAATCCGAAGCGTGATCCGAGACCTCGCTGGCAGCAGAGTAGACGCTCGAGGATGCTGCGCTGCCGATGGATGAGCCGCTACCGCCGGCCGAGCTTGCTTGCGAACGAGCTGCTGCAAGGATGCTGGCGGCACTGGGATCGACGCTGCTGCGTGGCGATAGCTTCGAGGAGACGGAAGACGCAACGCTCTGCGCGGAGCCTGTTGAAGTGCCTATCACTGCAGACGAGGCCGATGAGGCAGCATCCGAGAGGGTGTCTGCGATGCCAGACTCTGTGCCGATGACGGAGCTGCTTGCTTCCGAGGCGACGCTGGAGGCGGATGCGGCAGCCTTGCTGCTTGCACTTGAGACGCTCGAAGACGCTTCCATGGCGAGAGACTGCGCAGAGCCAGTGGAGGAGCCAATGACGCTTGATGAAGCAGCAGACGCGACGCTTGAGCCGGAGGCGGAGATCTTGCTGGACACGCTCCCCATGATCGGCTGCTGGCCACCCACGACGGCTGCCGAAGCCACGTTCACGATACTCTCAGCAGATCCGGTAGAGGAGCCAACAACAGCCTCGGACGCCACGGAAGCAGCGCTTGACGCCGAGCTGGCAACATTGCTCGCCACGCTCTCGACAGCAGGCTGCTCACTGCCGACAACCGCAGCCGAAGCCTTGCTCGCAAAGCTCTCAGCCGACCCAGTGGAAGATCCGACAACAGCCTCTGAAGCTTGCGATGCCTTATCCACAACGGCCGACTTAATAGCGCCAGCCGGCGCAGCACTCTTGCTAGAGCGTCCAACAATCGCCTCACTCGCATCCGTGATCTTATCCGCAACCTTCTTGCTTGCCCTCGCAGCCGCAGCTGGCACAACACGGCTGTTGAAGTCATTCGTCGCATCGAGCGCAGCGATCTTCCACTTCCCCACATCCCTCAAGCGTGCCAACTCATTCGCAGCGCCCTCAGCAACAGTCATAGCTCGCGACTCGACCTCAGAAGCAGCTTCCTTTGCGGCAGCGATGCCTGCGTGGCTTTCAGTGATCTTCTTGACATCATCGCGCCAGACCTGCACAGCCTTCTTAAGCTCGTTGTACCTGGTCCAGTCTTTGTGGCTCAGACCCTCTTGGCTCGAATACTTGCGGGCAATCTCAGTGAGGCGGATGTCTCGGATGCCTTCGATGGTCTCGAGGGTGGAGGTGAGTGCCTTCTCGACGAGCTCGTCGGTCTGGGTGTTGAAGGTCGTGTGCCACTCGCGGACAGCTTGGGCGCGGCTCTTGACTGTTTGGCCGGCGTTGCGGACGCCTTGGGTGAGAGATGACTCTGCAGATTCGATGTCCTCATCGGTCGGCTCAGCTGAGAGTCCACCAACGATGGCCAGGATACGAGACTTGACGCTGCTCACTGCGGCATTCGATGTCTCCCGTAGCTGTGTGACAAGCGCATTGCCTGTGCCGTTGACCTGGCTCTTGTGCTGGCGTGCTGCGATGTCGTTGACTCGCTCCTTGAGATCCTCAGAACCTTCCTCGACAGCCTTTGCACAAACAATTTCCCAGTTTTTGAGGTCTCCTTCGAACTGCTCACGAAGGTCGACGGTCGGAGTAGAAGATGCGGCCACAGAGCTGGCGGACGAAGTGCCAGAGGTAGCCTCAGAGATGGCAGAAGACACACTGGATGCAGACGCAGCAGCCGCAGAGGACGCCGAGGTCAGACTGGACGATGTCTCGATGCTCTTGACTTTCGCCTCCAGCTTCTTCTCATCGCGATACCGGCCAAGACGCTCAGTGATGCGCATAAGCTGAGGCTCAACGTTCTCGCCATACAGCACGCGCATCTTTGGCCAGATCTGACGGGCCCAGAAGGACCACGCTGCACTGGAGGCATACTGGGCCTGAGGCAGAGCGGTGTCGACGGCAAACTGGCGACCCTGGGTGAGGAGCTTTTGAGCGTAGGGCGCGGTGCGGCGGTAGACTGGCTCGACTTCCAGCTCCCAGATGTCGGCAGCTGAGGTCCTCAGCGACTGGACTTGCGGATTGACGACATCCTGTACCTTCTGTACGTAGGGTCCCAGGACGGCGTTGTACTGCTTGCCAGCTTGCTGTCTCGCGGCCTCCAGCTGCGGCTTGACAGACTTCTCCCACTGTTCGTGTGCAACCTTCTGCACCTGCTCAACCCTTGGTGCAGCATATTGCTTATACACCTTCTGCCCCGGCTGATAGACCTGCTGGTTCAGCGTCTCGACATATGGCTGTGCCTTCTGCACCGTTGGCTCAAGGTACTGCTGATAGTACGGCGTAGCATACGGTGTGACATAGTCCCTCGCCTGTAGATAAGGCTTGCACACCTTCGGCGTCCCCTCTAGCACCTCCTGCTGAGATGACGGACACCGGAAGAGCACAGTCGCCAGACAGTACCATATCAGCACCTTCGCCCCCTTGTCCAGCACCCACCCCGCATACGAGCCTCCTGCTTTGGCCTTCCGTCTCGTCCGCGTGCGAGTCGCTGCTGTGGCCCCTGATGTGCCGGCGGGAGTGCCATTGGGTGTGCCGTTCATCTTGGTCGATGAGGCTGTGCGTGACGGCCGCTGAGGTGTGCCGTTGTATTGCTTACCTCCCATACCGGGGTGAGATGGGGCTTGTTTGCCTGGGCCAGGCGAAGCTCTTTCCCGCGATCGCGCCCGCAGAGCTTAAGCTTATACCGGGAAGCGACGACGCGAGAGCTGGGATTGATGAGGGAAGGATCGATGAACGCTTCAAGGAAGGCGTGATGATTGATGGACGCACGTGGTCACATCAACGTTAATGATACTACAGTACAAGAATCTCCTATCTTGCCCTCGGCGATAGTACTGGGGAACTTTCACCTCGCTTGCGCTGCCGCCTTCCAAGGTTCACGCCCGTTTGGACAGGCTTTAGCGCGACGAATGGCGTCACTGTCGCGTGGCACTTCCGTGATCCATTCATGAGTGCGTGGAAGATATTGACTGCTTCTAGCCATGTACTGATATCCCTCGCCCACGGCTGACGGGCTTATGCACAGCTGCGCCTATTCCTCCTGCGCAGCCATCTTCTCGAATACCCAAGGAGACCTGAACAGGTGTACTGATCACCTCATATCCGCTCGGCAATCACCCGCTGCTTCTGGC
Organism: Cryoendolithus antarcticus; assembly: GCA_002077065.1. Taxonomy (NCBI): domain Eukaryota; kingdom Fungi; phylum Ascomycota; class Dothideomycetes; order Cladosporiales; family Cladosporiaceae; genus Cryoendolithus; species Cryoendolithus antarcticus. The sequence goes on from NAJO01000067.1 coordinate 149,037, forward strand.
ACTCCCGCACCTGCATGAAGTTGACGTCTGACATGTGATTGCGTAAAGTGACCACACCATAGTACATCACTACTGGTACTCACATCAACATTGACCATCACTACAACTCACTATAGTGCGAGTGATATTCGTCCGGCGGTCTCACTGAAGCTGCCCATCCGATGAATCCATAAGCGCATCGCCTCCTTGCCAGGCGCATCCTCTGTACCCTCGCCTCATTGCCATCCACCATGGACAACATTCCAGATCTAGAGACGGCAACAGAACTAGAGGCGCCAGAGCAACGCCACCCCGAAGTCGAACCCTCCAGTTTCTCCGCGCCTGCCAAAGATTTAACCTCCTCCGCCCCTCCCACCCCTCCAGCCCACCCCGGCCCTCCACCCCGCACCCTCACCTCCGACAATACAACCCCCACCTGCCGCATCTGCCGTTCCGAATCCACCGCCACAGAACCCCTCTTCCACCCCTGCAAGTGCAGCGGCAGCATAAAACACGTCCACCAAGAATGCCTCATCAACTGGCTCGCCCACTCCCACAAGAAGCACTGCGAGCTCTGCAAAACGCCCTTCCGCTTCACGAAACTCTACGATGCTTCTATGCCCGCGGAGTTGCCTTGGGAAGTCTTCGTGAAGCGCGCGCTGGTGCATGTCGGGTTAGCGGGGAAAAGGGTGGCGAGGGGGGGACTGGTGGTGGGGATATGGTGTGGGGTGTTGCCTTGGCTGGTGAGGTGGGCGTGGAGATGGATGTTTTATGTGGGGGATGTGGGGTGGGTGAGGGATGTGATGGTGAGGATGATGAGGCAGGAGGCGTTGGAGGGGATGAGCGTGGATGGAGGGGCGGGGGTGCCGGCGACGGGCTTGCCATTTGCGTATAACCTTGTGAAAGACTGGAGATGGGGTATTAATTTTAGCTGGCAAAGCACGCAAATTCCTGAAGGAAACGTTACAGCATCATGGCCGGCGCCGGATCAATCGATCTTCTCGGATTGGACCTACCTGTCTGAACTCACTCCGAACCCTACGACGAACCGCATCCTGCTCGACATCTTCGAAGGCCAACTCATAACCTGCATCATCATCATCGGCTTCATTCTCGTCTTCCTGATCCGCGAATGGGTCGTCCAGCAACAGCCTCTGATCCAGAATATCGAACACATGCAACTACAAGTCGCCGAAGCGGCCGTGCAGGTCGGAGCGCAGCGAATGCACATCGCTGAGCAGCTGGCCACAATTGAGGAGATTCAGCGAGAGACGCGGGACTTGCAAGCAGCGCGAGAAGAGCTCGAACGCACATTGGCTGAAGCGGGCGAAGTGGACAACGGCGATTTGGCTAGGATCCGCAGACTAACTGAGCGCGTCGAGCGGCTCGCGAAGAAGACGCCTCGTGCGTTCTCCGAGAGGATGCTCGAGCGGCCTATGGACGACGCGACGCTCAAGCTCCGCAACAGTGATGAGAAAGGTTTCACCAGCGCCGTCATTTCGATCGTGAGACAAGTCGCCGTATCCTCCAAGGTCCAGCCAGAGCTCACACAGAACTTTGTCGATCGGATATGGAAGAAGCTGGGTACGTATAGTGAGGAGATACGCTGGCATTGGGAGAAGGCGTTCACGATCACGATTGAGCTGTATGAGCCGCTTCCAGGGCTGGATGTGGAGGCGCTGCAGGAGCTTGAGTTGGGGGGCGTGACGGATAGTGAGGTTGGAGAGGGGAGTGTGCAAAGACCTGTCATGCCGGAGAGGATGCGCAGTTCGAGGGCTATGGAGGTGCAGAGGGTGTTGGAGGAGACGGACGCTGGCGTTCAGAGACTTGCTGCGGAGGCTGGGCTCGCGGTTGCGTCTGCCAGTGCTCAAACGCCGGACGTGTGGGGTCTACCAAATGCTGAGGCTGCTGTGTTAGACGCCGAGACCGTGGACCCAGCCGAACCTACTGCACGACCAGTGACACCGACTACAGACGCGCCTGTTGCGGAATTGCTGCCTCCAACAACCTACGCCGACGACAACGCTTCCAACCCATCTATGTCCATCAGGCTCGCAACTGCTCGGAAAGCCACCACAGACAGCGACGAACTCCCCATTACCAACGCCGGACCCAACGCCAAGGTGAACATCAAGCGCAGCGGTGATGGCTCTATCAGAGCTGTGCCGCCGCCTGGAGAGAAGCCATCTAAGCTGATGTCGAGAGAGGAATTTGGGGAGATGTGGAGTCGTCTTGTTGATAAGGAGACGAGTGATGAGGAAAGGGCGGAGAAAAAGGAGGTTGAGAGAGGGCTGAGGGAGCTGAGGGCTGAGATCGAGGAAGAAGAGGCGAAGAGTGGCGAGGCGGAGGGGAAAGAGATTGTCGAAGAGGAAGTGGATGTTGCAGCTGCTGAGACGACGGAAGAGGTTGCTCCAGCGGAGAGAGATGGTGCAGTGACTCCGTCGGGGACGCCACCTGCGCCCATTGATATTGCCGAACCTCCAGCTGCGGCAGCAGACACTGCAGCCGTCCCTCCAGCGGCCCTCACCAATCCAGACAGCTTTAGCAACCGCGTCGCCAGCGTACTGAAAGAAGAGTTTGGCCTCGACGAAGCAGAAGAGCTCGAACGCCGCCGCATAGCAGACTTGCATGCCGCAGCTGCGGTACCACCAGCTCAAGCTGATACACCCCCTCCCGAAGACCCGGCACCCGTACCTGAGCCACCTCGCCCACAAAGAAGAGCGTTCCTCACTCGCATGTCAGACTACTTCTGGGGCGACATCGTTGTACCCAACACTCCCGAGACCCTCCCTGCAGCCCCTGAGATCCGCTTGAATCCAGGCGAAGCCGCGCCGGCAGTACCAGCTCCTGTGCCTGCGCCGGCAGACCCAGCGCCCGGAGTCCTGGATCCTGAAGTCCTCGCCGCAGCTGAGCAAGCTGGTCTAGATGCCGACGCTATGGACGACGCAGAAGATATCGAGGGCATACTCGAACTTGTGGGTATGCAGGGTCCGCTCGTCGGATTGTTCCAGACGGCAATGTTCTGCTTGTTACTGGTTATCAGCACGATCTTGCTGGCTGTCGTGCTACCTTACTTGTTCGGCAAGACGGTTCTGAGTGTACTGGACAGCCCAGTATACTTTCTCATCGCCCTCCCCTTACGTTGCGCAAGCCACGTCGCAGACGTGACGGTTGACCTTGCGGCTATGATCGGCGGTGGCTTCATGATGGCGGTCGCTGCCTTTGCGCTAAGGCTTCACGAATACATCAGTATCTTCGTTACTAGGTTGCCTAACGCGAGCTGGGGCGAATCGCTGCTTAGAGTCTCATCGAATGCTTTCAGAGCTTCCGGAACCAGGCTTCTTGATCTGTTCGTGTCCGAGGCTGGCGAGGCGCCGGGTGCGAATAGCGCGATTCTCGGAGCGAGTACGTTCTCGCATGCTAGTCTGAGAACAATGCAAGCGGAGACTGCTGCAGTCAAGCTTGCAATTGGGACGGGAGTGTTCGATGCGGTGGACTTCCTGTCACACAAGCCGCTTAACGAGATTATCAGTACAGCCATCGGCAGCTTGGCGCAAGTTCCCTCCCTCCTCGCACCAGCCTGGGCCTTTCTTACACAGACCATCCTGCCCCAGCTGACATCCCTAGCGGCATTCAGACCAACGACTTGGGCGATCCCACTTCCCTCAGCGCCGACAACAAGCGATGACCCAACGCTCCTCTACTGGACCTCGACCGACCGCCTCCTCACAATCCTAATCGGATACATCGCCCTCTCCCTCCTCCTCTCCCTTTACGTCGCCTCAGATACCAACTTCACCACATCCCGCATTCTGCAAGCCCACGAGCGCTACCTCCGCAGCTCCCTCCGCCAAGCCGGCAGCGTCCTTAAGGTAATCCTCATAATCACCATTGAGATGCTCGGCTTCCCGTTGTACTGCGGCATACTCCTGGACATCGCTTTCCTCCCGCTCTTCGCAGACGCAACACTAGCTTCACGCCTGACCTTCGCAGCCACGAACCCCTACACCTTCGGTTTCGTGCACTGGTTCGTGGGGACGTGCTATATGTTCCACTTCGCGCTTTTCGTGGGCATGTGCCGCAAGATTCTCCGTAAAGGAGTGCTCTGGTTCATAAGAGATCCGGACGATCCGACATTCCACCCTGTCCGCGACGTCTTGGAGCGGAACGTTGGAACGCAGCTGCGCAAGATCGCGTTCTCGGGGCTCGTGTACGGCGCTTTGGTCATCCTCTGTGTAGGCGGTGTGGTTTGGGGGATCGCGGGTCTGCTGCCCAGTGTGTGGCCGATTTGCTGGAGGAGCGCCGAGCCGATATTGGAGTTCCCCGCAGATTTGCTGGTTTATAACTTCTTGACGCCGGTGGTGATAAGGCTGTTCCGGCCGAGCGAGGGAGTGGCGAGTATGTATGCTTGGTGGTTGAGGCTGTGTGCGAGAGGGTTGCGGCTGTCGCATTTCCTGTTCGGCGATCGAAAGGAAGATGAAGAGAGCCAAGGCACTGGGTGGCCGCTTCGGCAAGTTGCCTTAGGTCCTGACAAAATGGGCGATGAAGCTGCAGCCGGCAATACCAGTGACAGTGGAGCGATGGAGGCACAGCTCGCCGGCAAGTTCATCCTCACGCCCAGCAGCGACCAATATCGCCCTCCGAAACCAGGCCAAGCGTTCCTCCACACCTCTGCAGATGGCGATGTCTTCATCGCCGACTCAGCCGGCAAACGCAACGAGCACTTCGCAGCCATCTACGTCCCGCCGCTGTTCCGACTGCGAATATCAGCGTTCATGGTCTGTCTCTGGGCTTTCTCCGTGCTCATCGGGTTGGCTTCGACGGTCGTGCCTCTAGTCTCCGGACGCGCGGTGCTGAGATTGATGGGATGGAGTGAAGGAGTGAACGATTTCTACGCTTACAGCATTGGCGCTTACCTGCTTGGCGGATTGGGGGTGGTGGTGCTTCGTGGTAGTACTGCGGTGAAGAGCCTGCACTCCCGCGCTCGGACTCTGGACTTCGCAGCCTGGCTTGCGAAGACCAAGTCCGTGGCGGTCAAGACAGCGAAATGCATCTACGTCTACGGCTTCCTCTCGCTAGCCGTGCCGCTGCTACTGGCAACGCTACTACAGCTCTATCTCGTCATCCCACTTCACACATACGCCATCAGCACACTCGCCTCTTCACCCACAGACGCAACGCCGACGACGATGTCTGGTCTCGATCACACCGTGCATATACTGCAGGACTATGCCTTGGGCCTGCTATACGTGCGGCTACTCACTCAATCCATCTTTCGCTCCCCTGGCACTCGCGCAGCAGAAGCTTTCCGCCGCATCACTGCGCCCGGCTACCTCGCACCTGACGCACGGTTGGCGACACGGGTGATAATCCTACCAGCTCTGCTACTCACGGCTCTGCTCGTCTTACTGCCTCCAGTCTCAACCTGGGCAGGCTTGCTGGTCGTGCCGACCTCTCGGATCTCGGATGAGAACCGGGTGCTGCTGTACAGAGCTTCGTACCCGGTGTTCGCTGGCTTGGGTGGATTAGTGTGGATGGTGTGGAAGCTTGGTGGAGTAACGAGGCGATGGCGGGCGAGGATCAGGGATGAGGTGTACCTGGTCGGGGAGAAATTGCATAATTTTGGGGAGAAGAAACCGCCGGTGGGGGTGGGAAGTGTAGCCGGTAGACGGATGGTTTGAAGTCAAGATCTGTAGATAATGCCAAACGTTCATTCAAAGAAAGTCGAACGATTCATCGTCGATGAGAGTGATGACTATGCAAACCGTTTCCAACATCTATCGCTCGCTCGCTGATGCCGCAGGACTAGGGACATGCCTACTGCTTCAATAGAGTTTTGCCTTTGGTCCGGCCATCTGTTCAGATTGCAATAAAGAAGATTTGTGACCTGTTGCTCATCGCAAAAGCTACCTCCATCTCGACGCTGTGACTGCAGCCCAAGACTTTTCTGCAGAGGTAGCACATCTCGGCAATGCAGATGAAACGAGGGAAATCGCTGCGCAAGGACGGATGCGGTCAATGCCGTGTATGCTCCGCTACCGGTGTCAGCTATGTCTTAACGACATTCGCCAGTGCCTGTGAGACTTCTTCGTTTCTCCACCAGTAAGTGAAGGTTGGTCATTTGATCCCGAAGCGTCTGTAATGCTGGGATTGTGAGTTGGCACTTCACGTCCATTTGCACTATAGGTGGGCTGCCCATTATCAGGCTTTGCGAGTGGACTGATTGTGATATTGATGTCCAGAGATCTGCTCTGTCCCGACTCGATCGCTACCTGCACGGCATACTTGTCAAAGTCATGATCTAGTGTGTCAAGATGGCCGAAGCTTTCTACCCATTTTGCCAGTGCGGTTGCGTTGGCCGTTCCCTCTGCTGCCAGGGACTTGCACGCAGCGTTCAAAGGCGTGTTTGGGACGAAAGAAGCCCAGTTCTCATCTGCTGGCACATCGTCACGTCCGCCACCATGTGTCCAGTGCAAGTCCCGTAGCATGACAAAGACGAGCTGGACTTGCCCGGCATTCTCCTCGGTCAAGGTCAACCCGCCCACATAATGGATTAGAGGATTCTCTGCTGCAACCCTGCGATGTACATGTAACATGGTTCCACTGCTGAAGTTCCAAAGACCTCTAGGATACGCATCCGTCACGTGAACAGCCAACGATGGCAGTTCTTGATCCGGCTCCGAAAAGCCGACGTTGACTTGCACAGGAAAGGTACGAATTTGTTCTCGTGGAGTCGGAAGGCCGCCTCGCAACAGGGACAACGACGCTCTTAGAGCACTGTGGAAGTCATATGGATGCAACAGCATTGCTCCAACCGCAATGTGGTGCGCACTGCGGCGTCCGGGCAAGACATTTGTTCGCACCCTTGTTTCAAGGACGAGACAGACAATTCTGCCGAGGACCGTGCAGCCTAGATTCGCAAGCGAGTACCTTTGATCGAGGCCGAGCTTCTCGATTCGATTCACCATGCTAGCCGAGATAACGGGTAACTCAATGTCCATGACCGTGCTAGTCAAGACCAACCGGTGCGTTTGATCCCGTCTGTCCGACGCTGTAACGAAGCCGCAGCCCCGAAAGTCATCTGGTGATGTCGCAAAGAGCCCAGACTTGTTGAGTACGAGCGAAAATCTCCATTCCGAAGTATCTTGGGGTATCGATAGTCTCCACGCTAGCGTCGATAGATCCGACTTGGTTCGCAAGAGTTCCTCCTGCAACCGCGTGAAAGCGCGACTGCCTTCCCCGTACAATAGCGGTAGGTCAACGTCAAGTAGACCGAGTAGACTGTACGCAACGTCCTCTTCTCGCGTGGCTTGCCTCGACGCCGCCCAGGACAGACGCTTCGCAATACTCATATCGAGCGGATCAGCAGTCCGCTGCAAGACACTGAGATCGATCCCAGTGCGCGATGAGACGAGTGAGACGATGTCGTGTCTGCGTGCAATCGGCTCCCAAGTTTGATTGTAGAAGTGCGCATCTGGGGGTGCTATGAGCTCCTGTAGCGTGAAGCAGCGCGTCCACCATCTTGCATTCGCGAATGCACGTACCTGTGTCGTCAGCGCTGTGTCAGATGCTGATGCTAGCTCTACTTGAGAGCGCGCTTTCCTGGCGCGCATGATGTTCAGGAACACAAGATCAGAGTCCATCAAGTCAGTGAGCTGAAGGTTTTCCGTGATATCGTCGAGGTAAATGTAGCAGATTGCCGCACCTCCATAGATTCCGTACATGGAATTGATGGACTCAGAAAGCTCGGCACTACTCTCCTTGTTGATACAGCACGTGTCAACCCAGCAGTATTCCAGATCATCTTTGCGCGTCTGTTCGCATGTGTACTGGATCTTCCGCCATCCTTGTTTCGTTCGGGCAGACTCCGGGTCCCGAATGTCCTGGAAGATGACCTCTTCATCCCGCCAGGTGTGAGATAACACTGCATATTGAGGAGCCTGTGATAGTGCCTGGAAGTAATGGAGCTCGAACGTAGTCGCGTTGAGTAGCCACATGATGAGGAATACCGGTTGCTTTCAATTGCTGCAGTAGCAGTCAGTGATCACAGGCGACCAGAAAAGGTCGCTACGGTTTGTTGCGCCCCTGTCTATCTATTCTTCGAGGAACAGCTTATTGACAAAATTCACGCTGTGGAAACACTAGTGTCGCGGATCTTACGAGCGTCTGCGCGATGCCCAACGCGCCGCAACAGAGACGGCATCGCGGCGGGACAATTCGTCGAATCGTGAAACAGAGTGAACACCTCACGATATGTAGACTTGTCAGTGATGCCTACCATACGCAAGGAGGCGGGGTGCATACATGAAGTGCACTTTGATGGCCGACGCTATCACCGATTCGGAGGCTGTATTCAAGTGGCGACTCAGGACGAGCCAGAGCGCATTTAGACTTATGCGTGCAATTGTGCATGAACATACCTGCCCACTTTTACACAACGCTTTCTGACTGCAATACATTCCCCTCACACCACTGTAATCATGGGCTCATTGTACTTTCACCAGCGGGTGACTGATAATACCAAGGCGCCACTTGAGGGACTTTGTAATGGGGAGACGGACAGAAAGCCGCACATGTCAGCGTGTCTTCGAGATGGTGGCTATAAGTAGTCGAGTTGCGAAGAGTGTGTCTGTTTGTAGAAGCATCACTTCTCCGCCTCTTTCCGTGCCATATCCCCCTGCATCATCACTGTTGTACTCAGAGCCAAGATGGCCCCAAAGATCGCGATCGTCTATGTATGTTAGATTGGAATCCATTCCTCGCCAGCATTTGGCAAGAAAAGACTCTTCCAAATCCATCCGTCGTCGGTCGAGTGCGGTAATTTGCTGACATATCCCCTCTAGTACTCCATGTACGGCCATGTCAAAAGTCTAGCCCATGCTGAAGCCGAAGGCATCCGATCTGCCGGCGGCGACGTCGACATCTACTGCGTCGAAGAGACCTTATCTTCAGAGGTTCTAGCAAAGATGCACACTCCTCCCAAGGATCCTTCCGTTGCCGTGCTGTCCAACCCTTCAGTCCTCGAGCAGTACGACGGCTTCCTCTTCGGAATCCCCACGCGTTACGGCTCCTTCCCAGCCCAATGGCGTACCTTCTGGGACAGGAAAGGAAAGCAGTGGACGGCAGGAGCCTACTGGGGCAAGCTAGCCGGCGTATTTGTCTCTGTGGCGACGCAGGGAGGCGGACAAGGCGAGACTGCGCTGGCTACGATGAGCACGCTCACGCATCATGGGATCATCTACGTTCCACTGGGATATAAGCCTGCCGCTGCTCTGCTAAACGACAACTCGGAAGTCAGGGGCGGCACGCCATGGGGTGCGGGAACGTTCGCGGTCAGTTGTCTGGTTGAGGGCATCCCTAAACAGCGTGTGCTGGCATACTGACCAGCAGACAGAACGATGACGGCTCTCGTATGCCTAGCCAGAAGGAACTTGATATTGCGAGGACCCAGGGCAAGGCTTTCGCCGAGACTCTGACGAGGTTTGGGTTTTAGTCATGGCACCCCCATTTTTCGTTCGTCCGGAGAGCCATGTATGTAGCCAATGGTGTCATATTTCGAGCCGGGACGATGATATTCAGGCGACCGTTTCCTCGTACACAGTGATGAGGTGTTCCATCGCTTATCCACCTGTGATCGAACACGTCGTGACACATCATGATATCAGGAGAGGGTTGGGGTCCCAGCTGCCATATCAGTTCCCTTTACAACGTCCTCCAGGTCTGCGAACACAATGGTCGATTCAAACCTGATGGAAACAGTGGAGAAGAGGGCCGGAAGAAAGAGCACACGATGGTATCCTGATGCCATGTTGCGTGCTGATATCTATGTCCCTTAGTCTGCGTTCGCGTGGAGTAACTCGGCGACACAGCTAGGCTCAGTCAGGCAGTCGCAGCCGGCATGAGCGATCAACCTCGAGCAGCACCCATCGAGGGTAATAGCATTATGACACACATTCTATGACCCATCGCCGTATACAGCCTGGTTTGAACGTTTATCAGTACATTTACAGAGTGTCAATACACTAGCATTCCGTCAGGACCACTGAGCAAATTTGCAACGAGACCGTCTCATCACGTCCGAAGCGATGGCAATCCAGTACGCCCCAGATGCTCGCAGCAAGGCCAACAGGCTTAGCAAGCGCAGTAAGCTGTACACTATGAACACTCCAAGTCACAAGCAGTTCTAACATCTCCCAGCAACCTACGATGCGCCGCTCATCCACTCCCTAATCAACTCCTGCCCGATTCTGCATGTCTCATTTAACGCCCCCCTGTCCGAGTCTCAAGACTCTCAAACCCAATTCCCCACGATCCTCCCCATGCTAGGAGCAATCGGCACTTTCCCTTCCTCATCGTCCGTAGAAGACGAAGCAGAACCACACCTCTACCTCCACGGCTCCTCAGCCGCCCGTCTCTTCAAACTCACACCCCAAGGTGGCCTCCCCCTCTGCATAGCAGCCACACACGTAGACGGCTACGTCCTCGCCCTAGCACCCTTCCACAACAGCTGCAACTACCGCTCAGCCGTCGTCTTCGGTCTCGGGTCCCCCCTCACAGACCCCGAGGAAATCGAGTTCGCCCTCAAAGTCATTACGAATAACTCCATCCCGTCGCGCTGGGAGAATAGTCGCCACCCGCCGACGAAAGCTGAGATCACTTCCACGGGAATCCTGAAGGTCAGGATTGAGACTGCGTCTGCGAAGGTCAGGACTGGAGGGCCGAGCGATGATCGGGCGGATTTGAAGGACGAGGCGTTGGTGGGGAGGACTTGGACGGGTGTTGTGCCG